>CAUYQG010103708.1:0-16732 GCA_963574415.1 Tarsius wallacei
ATATATATATATTTGAGCCAGTCTTCAAAATTACAACTAGTGTCAAGATTCTAGGGTTCCAAAAAGACAGATTAGTAAGCTGTCTCCTAAGCCAATTGACTGTACCCATTTCATCCTCGGCTGAAGGCAGAGAGAATGATTGCTTCAGAGCACCTGGGAGAATGACGGAGTTGGAAGAAAAGAAAAAGGGAGAAGATCAAGAGTTAAAAGGCAATGGGACAGTAAGAAGATGCTATGGAGTGGTGTGAATCTGGACACAAGTAAGAAAATAAAAACCAGCCAGGCTCGCTGGCTCAGCCTGGAATCTCAGTACTTTGGGAGGCCGAGGCAAGTGAATTGCCTGAGCCCATGGGTTTGAGACCCGCCTGAGCAACTTGGAGAGACCTTGTCTCTACAATAAATCAAAAATTAGCCGGGCGTGGTAGCGTGCGTCTGAAGTTCTGGCTACTTGGAAGACTGAGGTGGAAGGATCGCTGGAGCCCAGCAGGTTGACACTGTGTGGCCATGAGTATGCCACTGCACTCCAGCCTAGGTGACAGAGTGAGACTCCAACTCAAAAAAAAAAAAAAGAAAAAAAGAAAGAAAAGAAAAAAGAAAAGAAAACACCAAAAGAACAACAAAAAAGAAAAATTACCTTAAAATTTTGGCAGAATCCACTATTACATTTCAGATACTAATTCTGCACCCTTTTGTCCTCAGTTTCCCCAATATTTTCAGTTGCTTGAGAAAGGGAGATGTATTGTCATAAAACACAGATTTTCAAGTAGACATGAGAAATGAGCAAAGAGTTTCTAACATGGAGTCATGCCAGAAGTCACGAGGCCATAATAGTCATCACAGTCTGATACCATGCTGCTTTTTCTAGGGTGGATTTCAGAGTGAAGTGAAACATGCTGCAGTAACATTGGAATACAGTTGACCCTTGGACAACGTGGAGTTGGGGTGCTGACCCCCTGCATGGTCAAAAGACCGTGAATAACTTTTGACTTACCCAAAACTTAACTGCAAATGACCTTCTGTTGATAGGAAGCCTTAGTGATGACATAAACAGTCTATCAGGACAGTTAATTTGCTTAACAAAAAAGAAATTAAAAAATTTTCATAAAAACAGAATGCCAGAGCGGACTTAAGAGGTAAACCAACTTATAGCTGAAGTAGCTATCTAGAGGTTAAGTGTTCAGTCTCGGCTCATGCAGTAAATGAACAGCATTTTGTATGTTTTACATAGTATATTATTATAATAAAGTAAGCTTGAGAAAAGAAAATGTTATTAAGAAAATGATAAGGAAGAGAAAATGTCTTTACCATTCATTAAGTTGGATCACCATAATGTCTTCATTCTTGCTGTCCTCACATTGAGGAGGCTGAGGAGGGGGAAGAAGAGGGACTGGTCTTGCTGTCTCAGAGGTGAAAGAAAATCTATGTATACGTGGACGCATGCTGTTCAAACCTGCAATGTTCAAGGGTCAACCGTATTTGCTATGAGTTAATCTAAGGGGTCTTGTGAGTTTGAAATGCAATTACTCAAAAACTTCAGCAGAGAAAGGCTATTGTTCCAAGTGGACTTAAAAAAAAGACTTAATATTTCTGTTTTATCTAATTTTCTAACTAATCCTAAACAAGCTTTTAGCTCTTGAGTGAAAAAACTTTTTTTATTTATTAGATATAGTTTACCTTATGAGATTAGTAGCTATATTAAAATCTAAAATTTTATTTTTCTTATACATTTAAACTTTTTTTTTTTTTAGTTTAGAGTGCCCTACAAATTTAGAAAAATATATAGGGAGAATCAGCTCAAATTTGTGAAAATCAGACTTAATAGTTGAAATGCTATTATTACTTTAGAGTTCAATACCACCAAAGTTAATATTGCATTGCTTAAAAGAATGCCTGATGTAATGAACTGACAAAAATGTCAGGAACATATTCATGCCTCTATGTGAATTGTCTTAGTCTATTTGTGCTGCTATAACAGAATACTTGAGACTCGGTAATTTATAAGGGACATTTATTTCTTGCAGTTCTGGAGACTGGGAAGTCCAAGATCAAGGCACCAGCTGGTTTGGTTTCTGGTGAGGGCCTCGGCTTCTTAGATGGCACCTTTAACTCTGCATCTCTGGAAGGAAGGAGCTCTATTCCTCACATGGCAGAAGAGTGGAAGAGCAGGAGGAAGCCCACTCCTGCAAGCCCTTCTTACAGTGGCTTTAACCCATTCATGAGAATTTTGCCCTCATGACCTAAACACGTCCCCAAAGTCCCCACCTCTCAATGCTGCTGCACTGGGCATCAAGTTTCCAATACATGAATTTGAGGAATGCATTCATACCACAGCATGAATCATGTTACAATGACCTTGAAAAAGCTTAGAGTCAATGTTTAAATTAAAACATCTTGTCTTGTTTGCATTATTAATTTGCTTAACAAAAAAGAAAGTAAAAAGTTTTCATAAAAACAGAGTGCTAGAGTGGACTTGAGAAGTAAGCCGACACTACCATTTTATAGCTGAAATAGATACCTAGAGGTTAAGTATTCTGTCTCAGCTCATGCAGTAAATGTATAGCAGATCTGTTGCTAGAGTGGAATGCTGGTACCATTTCATTTCAGGTAAAGCAAAAAGAAAAATAGACATCCATTAAGCATCTACTATGGACTCTTGCGTATATTTTCCCAGAAATCTTCTGAAATAGAAACCAAGGCTCAGGAAGGTGAGATATCTTACCCAAGATCACACAGCTGACTAGCATAGGAGCTATGATCAAAACCAGGACTGTCTCAATCAATGAAACTTAAGAGATTACTAAGCAGAAAATAAATGCACTTCCAGAATGGTAGAGAAGGACCTTCAAAGACTCATTCCTCAATAAAAGCAATAGGAATAATTGCAAAAAATTGCCAACATTAACTTTTTCAGAACTCTGGAAATTAACAAAAGCTGCAGTAATCTGAGAAGTGTTTATTTAAGAAAAATCATTGACTCTTGATAAGAACAACACACTTTGTGGCATTTTAAGTAGTCCCATTTTCCTCCCCCACACCCAGCTCCATGGTGGCCTTGAAAACAAGCAGTCTTTCAATCACAGTAGCCATAAAAAACAGCAGCCTAGCAGTTTCTGGAATGGGTAGATGGGTTTGGAAATTTCCTAAAGCACCACATCTAGAGATTTATCACAATTTGACCTGTCTCTCAGTTTCCTGAAAATCCTATTCATAGAGCTTGTCTTTATCTGACCTGACTCAGATCTTGCTTAGTGGGAAAAGCCCTTCCCTTTCCCCAGGATGTTTGTTGAAAATAATCAGTGGTAATTGCTTAGTCTCTCAGCTGCTCAGGTAGGGGTACCAGATGAGGTTATAAGAAAGGAAAATCGAGGAATGAGAGATTCTCAGGGGAATTTGAAAAGCTCCCATATTTTCCTGGGAAATCTAGAAGGCCACACACATGTGCATGCCCAGGAATCATCTGAGAAGGCCCTACTCTTTTGCCTTTGGCTGACCTTGAGTCTTTGTATAAACAAGTATTGAAGACAAAAGAAGAATTGAACACTGCCAGAGTGCTGAAGTCATGCTACACATAGAAATCCAGAGAAAAGAGTGAGAGTGAAAAACATATTGTTTCAAGGAAATCTCTGTCCAATCATTAGCTGACCTCTAAGCTACCTGACCACTAAGGTACTTCAGTGGCTCCTTAAAATAAAGGCATATACCTATAAATAAAAAGGAATATAGACTTTACAAAATTAGTCAAGAAAGTGACTAAACAACCAGCAGCAACAACAACAAATGCTGGGATGGGAGAATCATCTTTCTGAGATTGCCACATTACATTATTTAAAATATCCAGTTTCCAACAAAAAATTAAGAGACATGAAGAGAAACAGGAAATTATGGCCCATACACATGAGAAAAAGAAGTAAATAGAAACTATCTTCAAAGAGGACCAAATATTGAACTAGACAAAAACTTTAAACCAGCAATTACAGATATGTGCAAAGAACTAAGGGAACAGTGTCTAAAAAGTTAAAGGAAAGTATGAATGCAATATGTTACCAAGTAGAAAATATCAGTAAAGAGATAGAAATTATTAAAAAATAACTAAATAGAAATTCTGGAGTTGAACAGTCCAATAACTGAAATAAAAAATTGACTAGAGGAGATCAACAGCAGATTTAAGCTTGCAGAAAAGAAAAATCACCAAATGTAAAGATAGGTCAAATGAGATAATCCAATCTGTTGTGAATCAGAAGAAAAAGAATGGGGAAAAAAAGACAGAGCTTCAGAGGACTGTGGGATACTATCAGACATAACATATGCATAATGAGAATCCCAGAAGGAAAGGGAAGAGAGAAAGGGGATGAAAGAATATTTGAGGAAATCAAGACCAATAACTTCCCAAATTTAATGAAAAGCATTAATCTGCACATTCAAGAAACTCAATGAACTCCATGTAGGAAAATTTCAAAAAGATCCATACCTAGAAACATCATAGTCAAGCTATTAAAGCCAAAGAACAAGGGGAATAAGGAAGAGGGATCTGGAAAATGGCAAGAAAAAAATGACTCATCACATGCAAGGCATTATCAGTAACATTAATAGCCAACATCTCATAAAAAACCATGGAGGTCAGAAGCCAGTGGGATAAAGTCTTCCAAGTGTTGAAAGAAAAAAGAATGTAATGAAGAATTCTATAACCAGCAAAACTATCCTACAAAATGATGGAGGAAAACCACTTTTGAAGAGAGTTTAGCAGTTTTTTAAATGAAAATAAGCAAAGTCTTAGCATGCAATTAGGTATTTTACTCCTTAGTATTTACTCAACTGGTTTGAAAACTTACATCTATACAAAATCCTGCTGTTTATAGCAGCTTTATTTATAACAGCCTCAAACTGGAAGCTACCAAGGCATTTGGTGAATGGATAAATAATAGGTGAATGGATCAACAAACTGTAGTAGTCCATACAATGGAATATCATTCAGTGATACAAAGAAATAAGTTGGAAGACACAGAAAGATGTGGAAGAACCCCAGTGTATATTGCTAAGTAAAAGAAGCCAGTCTGAAAAGTATATACAAGATATGATTCCTGTTATATTACATTCTGGAAAAAGCAAAACTATAGAGACAGGAAACAGATCAGTGGTTACCAGGGACTTGGGGCGGGAGGGGGTGGGAGGGGGGCAGAAGGGATGACTAAGGGAAGCACCAGGTATTTTTAGGGCAATGAAACTATTCTATATGATACTATAATGAGGGGACATGTGACATTGCACATTTGTGAAAACCCATAGGGCTTTCATAGCACAAGAATCACCCTTAACATATGCAAATTTAAAAAACATTTAGGTGGCCAGAGGATCCCAGGAAGGAATGTTGACATTGATAAAAGAATCTAACTATGTTACAAATATGTGAAACAGCCTCAGAGGAGGAGTGGAGGAAGAAGGTGCTGAGTCACTTTGGAAATGAGTGGAGTTTGTAAGACTAAAGTCGAAAGAAACTCCACATGAGCAATGCACTTGAAGGGACATAAGATAGAGCTCATAGAGGCAAAGAGCAGCCATTTGGACACTGCCTAGTTCTGTCATATTCTCTTAACATTCTCTATCAAGGATATAACTGGTTTCTCAGAGGTAGCTATTGCTAATTGTCTTACAACCCCTCTCCAGCTTGTTTTGTATTAATTAGCTTTTCTATTCCAAGTATTTGCATAAGAAACACGCTAACCTAATCAGCCCTTTGTGGCCTTCATGACACAGACCCCATCACCATGGCAACAGTGATGTGACCAGCTAACCCATCTGCCTGCTGTCCATTTCCTGTGCTTATCTGTCCCCTTCATGATGACAGGTAAAAGGCCATCACCCAATCACCTTAATGACCTGCCCCCATCAAAGAGAAGGTTTAAAAGCATTTGACCTCAAGCTCTGGTTTGGCCATGTGACTCTTTGAGCTTTGATTGCCATGTGTTTCCTAGCATTGGCCCTCTCCCCTACCTGGGAGGTGAATCTCCTCTCTCTCTCTCTCTCTAATTTACTTTCTAAATAAACTCTATTTTCCAATCGAACTTCTGTGCAATTCTTTGCATCTTTTGTGCAGTACCTGATCACACACCCCCGGTCTAACCTAACATTTTGGAGGTCCTTTTGGGATTTTGAGCTAACAGTACTCTAATTGATAAGGTGCTTTCCCACAGGGTACAGGTTTCCCTGTGCATGTACACTGGGATGGGTCAATTAAGTGAATGAGTGGTGGATGATGGGAAAGATTTCTCATTGCTGGAGTAGGAATTTGCTGATAAGTGGAGGAGGCTAGGGTGGTCCATGTGGTCATGAGATCTGGCACCAGTATAGCCTCATGCCACTTAATGTAAATACATGCATGTGCAAGTATTATTTTTTCTGCAAATGCTACAATATACCACAAATTTCCTTGCTCTGTTAGCTGAGAGAGCCTAGAAGCAACAGCACCATAGAAGCCATGAGCATACCCAGGTCTCGGTTTTTAATACTGTTCTCCAGGAAAATGAACCAGGGCTTCTGGGAGAAGTGGCTGATTCTAGGACGGAGGCAGTCAAGATACAAGAGCAGTAACTTATAGTGCTGACATAGCCAATGTAGTGAGACATCTCTACAAAAAAAAAAATTAAAAACTAGCCAACTGTGGTGGCATGAGCCTAGTAGTCCTGGCTATTCGGGAGACTGAGATGGGAGGATGGACTGAGCCCAGGAGGTCAAGGCTGCAGTGAGCTGTTACCATGCCCGTGCACTCCAGCTGAGCGACCAAGTGAGACTCTAATCCCTCTACAAAAAAACATTATACTTAAATCATGATACATTAAGAAAAATCCAGTACTTAATATTTTTTGCATAAATATCTTTCATCTTAATTTAACATAAGTCTGTTTAAACATCTTGGGTTGAGCATGATGGCTCACACCTGTAATCCTAGCACTTTGGGAGGCTGAGGTGGGAGGACTGCTTGAGCTCAGGATTTCAAGACTAGTTTGGGCAGCATAGTGAGACCTCCACAAAAAAACTTAAAAAAAAAAAAAATGAGCCAGGCATGGTGGCACACACCTGTAGTCCCAGCTATTAAGGAGGATGGCTTGAGACCAGGAGTTGGAAGCTGTGGTGAGCTGTGATTGTGCCACTACACTCCAGCCTGGGCAGCAGAGTGAGACCCCAACTCAAAATAAAATAATAAAAAAGTAAAATAAAATAAGCATATTTTGGCAATGCCTTACTATTGATTTCTCATCTAATTATTGGGCTGTCAAGTTGAACATATGAAATCATTGGAGGTTGGGCTCGGTGGCTCAGGCTGTAAGCCTTGCACTTTGGGAGGCCAAGGCAAGTGGATTGCCTGAGCCCGTGGGTTTGGGACCAGGCTGAGCAACTTGGCAAGACCTCATCTCTACAATAAATCAAAAAATTAGCCAGGTATGGTAGCGCACGCCTGTAGTTCTGGCTACTTGGAAGGCTGAGGTGGAAGGATTGCTGGCACCTAGCAGGTTGATGCTGCGGTGGCTGTGAGTGTGCCACTGCACTCTAGCCTGGGCAACAGAGTGAGACTCCGAAAAGAAAGAGAGAAAGAAAGAAAGAGAGAGAGAGAGAGAGAGAAAGGAAAAAAAGAGAAAATAAATAAATTATTGGAACATATAAAAAAGTCAAGGAATCAGAGCATTCCAATGTATCTGTAAAGAAATGTGCCCATGCTTTCCTGAGTCCCACCCTGTCCTGTTTTATATCTGGTCTCTTCATGGTCTAAGCACATTTGCTTATGTGTTTGCAGTTTGTGAGGACTCTCGTTTCCTATCTACATGCCAGCACTTAGTCAAGTCTTCACTAGAGAATTCTTCAGGCAAGGTGACCTTATCCACACTCCCACCCCATCCTACCAGCCCTGCAGTCACCTTAGAAGTTTCCACTTTCCCGATTCTGCAGTACTGTACAAATGAGTTTATGAGTTGATATTTGTGCCTAGAGTAAGCTTGAGGAGACACCAAAGGCTCCTTGGTCCAATTAAAATCATGGCAGTAACAGGAAGTGCCTTTCCTGAGGACTTCAGACTGGATGGACGAGGCTTCCAGACTGAGAAGGCTGGTGCTTTGCTCTAGGAAATGGCTGTGTGATGAACTGCCAGCATGAGATGTGCATGATTAGAGAAACTTAGGTCAGGCTGAAGAAACCCTGGAGGTTTCATTCTCCCCACACCCATGCTGGAAAATTATGCAGAAATTAAATGGACTCTCGAAAGTAACTATTAAACACTTTTTGAGAAACAGATTTTTCAAGCTGAGTAGAAGACAGTTTACAGTCTTATGAAGGTGTATCATTTGCATTGCTACTATTTGTTATAATCCACAGAGTTTCCAAATGTCCCACTAGATCGAACATGGAACATGGAAGACCAGTTTTCTGGGACCAAATTCTCACAAACATCCACTGGGTTTTGAGAACAGGAAGGAATGAAATCTTCATGATCGCATGCGTTAAGAGGATAATGAACAGGTGCGGGGGAGGCGCGAACTCCAGGATTAGGAAAGACCAAGGACCCCAGATAACAATTGCCACCATGGGGCACATACCTGCAGGGGGCAGATGATGCTGAGGTCTAGGCCGTTCATGCTGGGCCACAGCCAGATTCTCTGATGTGACAAAGCTTGAAGTTAAATGTACATGTGACTGCACAAACATGGGAACTCATATTCTGGGCTTGACTTTATTACAAGCTCATCAAGTTTGGAGGAAAAGTCTTTTCCTTAGTACTTTGAGCTGTCAGTCTTGCTGACAAATATGATGTATCTTGGCATATTAACTTGGGGGAATGACAGTTTACAGACGTCCAGTAGTATTTCAAGAGAGTCTTCAATGTCAGATACAGACCTTTTTGGGGACCCTAAAGTCTGACCCAAGGAAGAATATTCAACCCTCTGAGTAGGGGGTCTGAGTAGGTCTTTATGTGACTAATCATATGTTAATACACTTCATGTTACATGGTGGTGATAATGATGATGATGTAATCTCAGCGCTCTGGGATTACAGGCATGAACCACTGTTTAAGATTTTAAAAACAAACAGTGTTAAGAAGAGTCCTGTGAGGAGCATTTTAGGATTTACCAAGAATTTTTACAGACATATCTTACTTTATCCACACAAGAAGTCTGTGAGGAAACTGAGGCAGGCAAAGGTTATATGAATTGCTGAGGTCACATGGCAAGTCAGTGTCAGGACCGGCATTTGAACTCAAATGCTGTGGCTTAAGTGCTTACACTCCACATCTCAGAACACAGTGTCATCAATTAAAAACAAGAGTGCAGAAGGAATGATAAAGAAGGGCCCATCAGATGGATTCAGGAATTGATTGATAATTCCCAAACATAAAACCCCTTTTCTTGCTTCTGGCTCTCCACAAAGTTTGCTCTAAGTTTTGAAGCCTCTCATTCCCAAAAGGGAGTCTGATCAGTTACAAAATGCTTTGCATTCGAAAGCTTGAAAATAGGTCAAATAATCAACAAAAAGCTGTGGTGGTTGACATTATGACTAGGCAGGAGAAATCTTACAGCTACTTGGTCACTGTGTCACATCGCTGATGATGCAATTTGCTCATCCATCTATAGTTTCATTCATTTATAAATGCTTACTAATGAATTTATAGTGCTTTATTAAGCACCTACTATGGGCCAGGCACTGTTCTTAGCTAACAACACACTAGTAAGCTATGTTTCTATGTTAGGAATCTTACATTGTGAGGGAAGACACAGGTAATACACAAGTAAGCAAAAAATTTTAAAATCATCATTTCAAACAGGAGGAGCGGATTGATAGCACCAGGATGCAGGAGGAAAGGCCACATAGCAATATCCCACTGGTGACACATGCTGGGTTCTATGGGCTACGTCTTGTAGCACCTTGATAAAGGCCAATGCCATTGCAGTCAAGGGGGATTGAGGGAAAGCAGTGACACAAGTATCAGCACGTTCTTGATCAGCCTGTAGAGGTAGATCTCAGATTCCGATGAAAAACAGTCATGTGAAATTATGGCTTAAAAATGTGTTTTATTTAAGGACTGGTAAGTGTTGGGTAGTGAACAGCCATGGTCTACCACTAGTGAGCACCTGAAGGTAGGCCTGGGCTGGAGGTTCTGAAACTTGAGCCTCACAGAATCCCCAAGAGGCTGGTTAAAGCTGAGATTACCTGCCCACAGGGTGGGACCTGAGAATCTGCATTTCAAGCAAGTTCCCAGGTGGTGCTGCTTCAGGGATGACCCTCCAAGAACCTTGCGTACCTTACAAGACACTTTGGGTAGTGACTATGGTGAGGGTTGTAGGGGTGGGGTGGAATTCTGGGGAGTTGGGCAGAGATTCTCTTCTAAAATTCAAGTGCCCCAACCTAACCTAACCTACCCCAACCTAACCTAGCCTAACTTACCCTAACCTAACCTACCCCAACTTAACCTGTCCCAACCTAACCAAACTTATCCTACTTCAACCTAACCTAACCTAACCTAATCTAACCTAACCTATCCTATCCCAACTTAACCTAACCTAACCTACCCAACCTAACCTAACCTGTGTTTCACAAAGCCATTCCATCTCCATTTAACAGTGAGCTGAAGAAGTTTCTCCCCAAGGCTCTTCCCTGGAGAAGCTGTCTTCAGGGTGCTGTCACAGATGAATGAGTTATTGAAGCCCCAAGTTCTATTTTGTGAGCCCAAACTGCTCTAGCTTGGAAAACCTCCAGGAAGATATAAACACCTGTGTCAGACATGTATCTGATGTTGGTAAAGACACAACACAGACTAATCAAATTGTATGCTATACTGTTAAAAACCTTCCATTATACATACGATGTTTCCAGATCCATAAAGGGCACCCTGTAAATATCATTTTGGTAGATACACAGTACTCCGTCATCTGATTATGCTTGACTTGCTGAGCTGTCTCCCTTCTGGAGATTCCCAGCAGTTTTGCTCCTGTGATACTGGCATATTGAGTGCTTGTGCATACAGATCTCGGCTCCATCTCTCATGATTCCAGGGCATCAGAAGTGGAATCGCTGAGTCACAGCAAGCATGTCTAAGGCGCTTGATATGCATTTCCATGCCCGTTTCTAGTTAAGAGTGTTTGCAAGTATGCAGGTGTGAACACCGTTGCCAAGACAGCTAGCTCTGGCATTCTCCTTTGCCTTTGAATAAGACTAAGCCTTCTTGTTCTCAGAAGTTAGAAACACTGATTCATCAGAAGGAAAAAAGATTTCACATTAAAGTCTCCGAAGAAAATTTATGAGAGTTGCTTTGAAGAGGCAGCAGCCGGAAGGCTCTGCCACACAGTGTGGTGGAATTTCGGGAAAACCATCTTGCAGCATCTTTCTCTCCTGGGCTTTCGTCTCTGTCGCTGCTGCCTCGCCCCAGAATCACCCATCTCTTCCTCCTCAGCCTCAGTGGATCCACTAGCCCTATATGCCTGTGTTCCAGGCCCAAGCCTATGCCCTGTCGTGAAAAGACCTGAGCTCTTCTGTCTCTCACGCCTGAATCTTCACCCAGATAAGCACAGTGAAGGCCTAGGGATGGACTGGGCAAAAAGCCCACCTTCAGGGATTTGGAGGCGAGTTCTGCAGGGCTGCACGCACTTAGTTTTGGCCAAAGTCTCCAGGGATCTCTGGTGTCTGCCTGCAGCTTTGGGAGGTGACAGAGTCAAATTCGGTGTCACTGATGACCTCCCTAAACTTGGTAAACCCAGTATTGGTGAGGAACAGTCCCTGTCATATCTCATCGTTTCAACACAGTCAAGAATGTGCACTCAGCATGCCAGCCAAGTTTATTAACCTTTGAATACTCACTCTTGGGTGGAGGTGAGCATTCTTGATGTAGCTTGTAGTCCAAAGCTCTGCATGTGTGTTAGATATTTAAATATTACATTATTTATGTGAAGTATGTATACCCTTATTGATGACAAGAAAATAAAATGCAATAGTTTCTGATTATTCTAAAAGCTGCTAATTCTGTTTACAGAAACAATAAGAATTTCTGTTAAATAGGTAAAAGGGCTCCCTGTTAACAGGATTGCATCAGCTTGACGAGTTTAGGAAGAACATTATGTCCCTTTCTAGCCAATAGATGCTTATAAAAATTCAAATAATAACACAATACACAATAGCAGAGATCAGTTGTCATCACAATCTGAATGTTTTTGAATTGTTTTGAGTACTGGCATCGTGAATCTTAAACAAAATAGCCTTAAAGATGTTGTTTAATTCTGAGCGATTTGATTGCACTTAGGCTACAATTCTTTCAAGAAAAGGAACTTTTTAGAACTCCTGTGAATGAATTAGCAGCAGAATTCCCATTTTACTGTCTCAAAATTTTACAAGGAGAAATACCTTCATAATCTTGTAGAGCAGCACCCATTACCCATGGTCAAACCTGGATCCAGATGTAAGAAAAAAATATAAATGATGAAGGAAAAAAGGAGGTGATGGAGAAAAGTATCTAAAAGAATTCTCCCTACTCGTCTGCCATCAGTTTAAAGTGAGTGACTGTGTAGTGCAGTCAATGGGCAGTTAAGTGACACGAATAACAGTCTAGCAGCTGACAGAGCTCAGAAATGATCGTTCCAGTATCTCAATGGTGAATGTAAATGTAGCTAATAAAATGTAAAATAAAGTTGTAAAATGTAGCTACTAAAAGATTTAGCAATAGGCTGGGTGCAGTGGCTTATGCCTGTAATCTCAGCACTTTGGGAATCCAAGAAGGGAGGATCGTTTGAGCCCAGGAGTTCAAGACCAGCCTGAGCAATATAGCAAGACTCTGTCTCTACCAAAAAAAAAAAGTAGCTGGGTGTGGTGCCATGCACCTGTAGTCCCAGCTACTTAGGAGACTGAGTATAGGGGGTGGGGGGTGGGGGAATTGCTGCAGCCCGGGAGGTCAAGGCTGCAGTGGGCTATGATTGTGCCATTGCACTCCAGCCTGGATGACAGAGTAAGACCCTGACTCAAAACAAAATTTTAATAATAAAATTATAATAATCATTATAACAATAAAAATTTCGATTTAGTGCTGTTTTCCCAGAAGCATGTTCTCTGATTGGGATATTTGGCTTTGGATGAATATATATATTTTTATCCAGATGTCTAAAATTCGGTCAAATATGAATTCAGCACATTCTTATTCACTTTAATGTTTCTGATCCTGACAAAGCCCATCAGTCAAAACTGCTGTTCACTTCATGGCAGGAGATGGGCCCAAACTGCCTGTGAAGGTGTTCCAGTCTGAATGTCATCTTCTCCGTGTTCCTCAGCGAGGCATTCAGTTAACAAAGGCAGAGATTTTACGTGATCACAAAAGGCGTTCCTTCTCGAACATCCTCCTCTTCCTGATCTTCAAATACCTGATTGTTTCCCCTTTAGACATGACATTTGCCTTGGCAAGTCCCTATTTGTGCTGGAAATGCCTTCAGGTGCTCAGAATGGCCAGGGGCCGGATGATGTAGTATCAGGAGAGTGGGGCAGGGGGCTTATGCCCAGGGCCTAGCACCTGATGACGGGGGCTGGTGGGGATCCCAGCTCTTCATGCCACTGTGCATTTGACCCTGAGAAGCCACATCCACACCTTCCAACCTTTCTCCTTTCTTCTTAGTGCCATGCTCCCCCCAGAGTCAGAAACATCTTCTTTCCTTCCCAAGTCCATGCCTGTTTCAGCTTTCAAGCCCTGGTGGGACGAGCCTCTTTGATCTCTCTCTAAGTATTTCCTGAGTATTTCAACCTGCTGCCCGTGGCTCTGATGAGCATCACAGACAATCCATTGATGTTTCCGGCTTGGTGAGCCATTTGTTATTACAGTGATTATTACGAAATGCGTTCTGGCAAGCACCTCTTCCCCTTAATTTTTAAACCCATGTGTATTCTAAAGGAAATCTAGTCCATGTGTTTTTGACTCATGTGCACCCAGGTCATTAGGATGTGGTAGATCAGAGCTCGCTGGACTCTAAGTGGGGCCGTGGGCCTTTCTCAACACCCTGATGCTCTTGGCTTCTGCAAGGCATCACTGGCCAGATTCTGTGTGGCTGTGTTCCAGCTCCAGCTGCCCTGAGTTCATCCATGACACACTCCCAAGCGCCGCTTCTTAATTAATTCCACGCTTGTGCTACTAATTTCCTCGGGTGTCTATGTGAGACCGAGACAATGCTGAGGACACTATCCTTCTTCCAGAAAAGATCTAGGAGGAGAAACAGAAACAATGATATCTACCCTTTGCTGAGGATGTACTATGTGCCAGACACTGCAATTAAATACTTTACAAGTATTTAATTCTCACAGAACCCAACTAGGAAGAGAGAATTATTATTTCCGTTTTATAGACTGGAAAACAGAGGCCCAAGGTCACACCTTATAGGGGATAAAAGCCACATGTCAAAATCGATCAGTCTAACACTTAAGCTTCTGACCACTATGTAGTTGTTGTGTGAGCTTGTGACTCTATGTCCATGATGAACTGTATTTCTTTGTATTGAGTTTGGATACTTCTGTGAATAGGCCTGCCATTGTCAGCTTTCTTAGACAGTTAACTCCCTGACTCATATGAGAGGGACCCAAAAAACCCAGAAATATTTTTTTGGAGGCCAGGGCCCTTGGAGTACACTCAGAATTTATTCCTCTGGATCAAACAGTCAACCAAGTTTTCATTTGGAAGTTTTGAGAAGGTTACATCATGATTTGTGGAAGAAATGCCCGGAGTTGTGGCAAACAGGTGACTGACTCTTCCACTATGACACACCTGCCCACACTGCGCTGAGTGTTCAGAAGGTTTTGACCAAGAACAGCATGACACCCCTGGCCCACCCTTGCTATTCACCCCATCTTGCCCCAAGAGACTCTTTTTGCTTACCTGGATGAAAAAAGCCCTCAAAGGGAAACACTTTGCTGATGTGGAAGAAGTGAAACCAAAAATGGCAGAAGTGCTAAAAGGAATCAAAATGGACAAGTTGAAAAACTGTTTTGAGCGGTGGAAAAAATGTCTCGGTAGGTGTATTGCATCAAATGGAGAGTCCTTTGAAGGTGACTGAAGTTTAGACATGTAAGAATACACACACCATTTTTTAAACAAAGAAATTCTGGATTTTTGGGGGTCCCCTCATGCATGTTGATATTTGCATCCCTTTGGCACACGGCTGTTTGTGAAAATGCCCACACAGATTCCTTTGGCCGCAAAGAGCAGCTGGGGCTAGATTCGTCCACCTGTGGTGACTCTGACCTTAAAACAATATACACATCAGGTGAGAAACACCATTCCTGCCAATGGGGCATGCCCAGGGCTCCTTGTGTGGCCAAATGACCCAGAAGAACCAGGGTCATGCACCCAGGAGACACGCGCCATGGACACATTGGATTGAGTGCTGAAGTTCAGAGGCCTCCTTGGAAGATGCCAGGATTGACAAGATGGTACCCTTGCAGGAAGTCTGAGAGCAGGACCAGTGTGTCTCTAGTCAGGGTAAGTCCTGTCCCCGAGGCCCCATCCACACTTATGTGCACCTCAAGTGTCTTTGTAAACAGCTGGGTCAGATGGACAGTTGTAATTGCTGTGTATCAGCTTGACCAAATCTCTGGCCTTTCTGAGTGTTCATCAAACCAAAATGTGTCTGAGGAAGAGGCACCCAGAGAACCAGGGCATGGCCACCATCTCTGAATCCTACAGAAGTAGCCCTGGATTCTGGAAGCTTTGGCAGGTCTAGTCTCTGAGTCTGTGACTTACCCTCTGCTCACATTTTAGCCACACATGTGGCCCCAATGACACACTCAACCTCAGAATTCAAAGCCATGAACAAATGGGTTTCTAGGTTTCCTAATCAAAGCCTTAGCCAATCTACTTCTTACTTGTTTATTTTATTTTTTTAAGAAACAGAGTCTTACGTGGTCATCCAAGCTGGAGTGCAGTAGACTGATCACAGTTTATTGCAGCCTCAAACTCCTGGCCTCAAGAGATCCTCCTGCCTCAGCCTCCTGAGTAGTTGGGACTTCAGGTGTGTGCCATCATGCCCAGCTAATTGTTAATTTTTTTCTTTTTTCATTTTGTAGAGACAGGGCCTCACTATGTAGCCCAAGCTGGTCTTGAACTCCTGGCATCAAGTGATCTTCCCTCTTCAGCCTCCCAAAGCACTGGAATTACAGGTATGGGTAGCTGTGCCCCAGCTCTCTACCTTCTTTCTGCATAATCTCATCTGATCATCTGCCGTCTACATCTGATTCCCGGGTCTCAGCCTCTCGCCAACATCGCTCTTCTGGGTCTAAGGACTGTATACCCTTGCCTGCTGGCCTTCTCTTTTGGAAGTCCTCAGGCACTTTATACTCCACGCCTCACCCCGAATGCTTTGCCCTGCCTCTGCCTGCCAGTCTTTCCCTTGTATTTCCCACCGTTACATCCAACCCACCAATTTATGTCACTTTACCTCTTTAAAATGTCTTAAATCAGGTCAGGCACAGTGGCTCACCCCTGTCATCCCAGCACTTTGGGAGGCCAAGGCTGGAGGACTGCTTGAGCCCAGGAGTTTGAGATCAGCCTGGGCAACTTAGTGAGACCACGCCTCTGATTAAAAAAATGAAAAATAGCCGGGCTTGGTGGCTCAGCCTGTAATCCCGCGCCTTTGGGAGGCTGAGGTGAGTGGATTGCCTGAGCCCGCGGGTTCGAGACCCGCCTGGGCAAGCGAGACCTCATCTCTACAATAAATCAAAAAATTAGCCGGGC
>CAUYQG010103709.1:45-13235 GCA_963574415.1 Tarsius wallacei
GGCCGGGGAAGAAGAGAAGCTGGCCGGGGAAGAGGAGGAACTGGCCGGCGAAGAGGAGCAACTGGCCGGGGAAGAAGAGGAACTGGCCGGGGAAGAGGAGGAACTGGCCGGGGAAGAGGAGGAACTGGCCGGGGAAGAGGAGGAACTGGCCAGTTCCTCCTCTTCGCCGGCCAGTTTCTCCTCTTCCCCGGCCAGTTCCTCTTCTTCCCCGGCCAGTTCCTCTTCTTCCCCGCCCAGTTCCTCTTCTTCCCCGGCCAGTTCCTCCTCTTCCCCGGCCAGTTTCTCCTCTTCCCCGGCCAGTTCCTCTTCTTCCCCGCCCAGTTCCTCTTCTTCCCCGCCCAGTTCCTCTTCTTCCCCGGCCAGTTCCTCTTCTTCCCCGCCCAGTTTCTCCTCTTCCCCGGCCAGTTCCTCCTCTTTCCCGGCCAGATCCTCCTCTTCCCCAACCAGATACTCCTCTTCCTCACCCAGCTCTTTCTCTACCTGGGCCCTTATGCTTTCCTCTTGGGCCTGTATAATATTTTCCCAATCCAACTTTTCCCTTCCCAGGGTTGGCTTCCTCTCTTTCCAGGTCACTTTCTTTCCTTTCCCTAGTAGTTTCTTCTTTTTTCCAGTTAGTCTCTTTTCTTGTAAGACTAACTCCTGCTCTTCCGTGGTTAATTTATGTGAGGCAGCAAGTACTTCTTCTTTCCAAGCCATTTTTTCTTCTGGACTGGTCGGTTTCTTCTTATCTTTGGTCAGTTTCTCCTTTCCCTGCATTATTTTTTTTTCAGTCATTGTCAGTTTCCTTTCTTTCTCAGCCACCTTCCCT
The DNA here is from genome assembly GCA_963574415.1 of Tarsius wallacei. Classification (NCBI taxonomy): domain Eukaryota; kingdom Metazoa; phylum Chordata; class Mammalia; order Primates; family Tarsiidae; genus Tarsius; species Tarsius wallacei. The sequence continues at coordinate 854 of CAUYQG010103709.1, forward strand.
TCTTGAATAGCCAGTTTCTTCACTTTTTTTGTAAATTTTCTCTTCTCTAAGACGTGATCTCCTAAGAAAGCTACTTTCTTTTTCTTGATTTCTTGAGAAAATTCATGTTCCTTTAATGCTTTATCCTCTTGCTCTCTTGATACTGCCCTCTCTTTGTCCTTGACGGCCCCTTTAACCACTTTTCCTGTTATGATGGGTGGTTTTTCCAATACTCTGACATCCAATTCTGATGAGAATGAGCTTGAGTCCTTTAAAAGAGGACATACCTTTTGGAAGAGATCCCAGCTGGGTTGTCGGTCAGCAAGCATCACCTGAGCCAGGTCTACCAATTCTTTACCCAAATCCCTTAACATTCCTGGATGAGAACTTGCTATCCTTGAGGTCACAAGATTGCAAATGTCATCCCTCCAAGACCTGGTGTCTGATCTCTCTGCACGTCCAGGGACCCCAGCCAAACCACGGCCCCCCCTCTTTTCAGTTGTCTTCCTTATATCTTCTTGCTCAAAGAGCTGTATGGCTTCTTCCTTGGGCTCTTCTGTAGGAACCTCTGAAATATCTTCCACATCTTGTTTCCCTTCCCACTGCACACTTGCTGTCTCATGGCCTTCTTTTAGTGCCTTTTCCGAAAGACTTCCAATGTGTTCTTGTCTTTCTTGCTTAGGGATAACTTCTTCATAATCTTTTGTGATACCTTGATCTATGGCTTCCATGGCCTCTGTGGCCCCCAGGACTTCTGTGACCTCCATGGCTTCTGTACTTTCCAATATGACTTCCTTTGTTTCAGCATCATCCTGGGATTTAACTGGTCTCAAAGTACTTTGTGGTAGCTCTGACTCTAAGGCAACACTCTGGGTTTCAAATTGTCCTGATTTCCTGGCCTCTCTTTGTTCACCTGCATCCTCTGAAGGTACAAATACAGAACTAAATGTTTCCAATTCTGTCTTTCTCTGCTCCCTGGCAACTCTCAGGTTCCTTTCAACTGCAGAGATATTGGGGGGAAAATAGTTAAGAAAAATACAGAGGTCCTGAGTGAGATCCTTTGTAATATCTAATTCAGTGAACTGCCGTAAGAAATACAAAGGCATAGGAGATTGACTTTATGATACAGAAATGCTCACTGTTTCACCCAACTTTCATATTCTAAAGAAATAAGACCTTGGTATTTGTCATGGAGTAGATCTTTCTGCGAAAGTTTACTTTCTGTAAATAAGACTTTCCCACTTAACTCCATTCCCAATAGTATCCTTCCTTTATATACTTTGTATAATTTATATACTTTGACCGTATTATCCCTGCCCTTTGGGGCCCCATATTCGGTTGGCCCCAAACAAGCCCCATACGTCACCCCATACATACTAAGCTTTCCGCTCTTCGCTTGAAAATGTGTCTTTCTTTTCTTCCGTTGGGTGATATTTACGGATTCTGGCAAAGGTATGAGTATTTCTTCAGAAAAGGACTCAAGTTCATCAGACCGTGATATCTCAAAAGAAAAAGTAAATGATTTGTCTTTATGTGACAAGGTCAGGTTTTCATTTAGCCGTTGCTCCACATGAGTAAGCAGGCACTGGATATCTCTAGCTTGAATACCCAGCAGCTGGCCCAAAGAGACTTCTCCGATAATTTCCTGTCTACAAAAATCAAGGAAAAAGAAGGACAATACAGTAATTCAACAAAATGTAAAATTAAAAAGTTGCAATGGAAGAGGAAGGGATAAAGTAGAAATTTAGAATAGAATAGTCTGCAGTAAAAAGTATGGTTAAAGAAGAAAGAATGAAGGATAACAAGGAATGTAGTGCAAGCATACTGCTTTCATTATGCTTTGCTTTATTGCACTTCACAGATATTGAATTTTTTACAAACTGAAGGTTTGTGAGAACCCTGAGTAGAGCAAGTCCATCAGCATCATTTTTTTCCGACAGCATGTGCTCACTTCTTGTCTCAGTGTAACATTTTGGTAATTCTCACCATATTTCAAACTTTTTCATTATTATATCTGTTATGGTGACCTATGATCAGTGATCTTTTTGTTACTATTGTGATTGTTTTGAGGCACTATGAGTGGTGCCCATATAAGATGGAGAAGTTAATCAACAAATTTTGTGCGTGTTCTGACTACTCTGCTGACAAGTTATTCCCCTGTCTCTCTCCCTCTCCTTTGGCCTCCCTATTCCCTGGGATGCAACAATATTGAATTTAGGCCAATTAATAGCCCTACAATGACCCCTAAGTGTTCAAGTGAAAGGAAGAATCATACATCTCTCACTTGAAAACAAAAGCTAGAAATGATTAAGCTAAGTAAGGTCGTCATGCTGCAAGCCAAAACTGGCTGAAAGCTAGACCTCTTTATGCCAAACAGTTAGCCAAGTTATGAATCTAAAGGAAAAGTTATTTTAAAAAATTGAAAGCACTACTCAATGAGCACACAATGATAAGAAAGTGACACAGCTTATTGCTGATAGGGTGATAAGGTGGTCTGGATAGACGATCAGACCAGGCTGGGTGTGGTGGCTCATGCCTGTAATCCCAGCCCTTTGGGAGACTAAGGCAAGAGGATTGCCTGAGCCCAACGGTTCAAGACCAGCCTGGGCAATTTGGCAAGACCTCATCTCTACAATAAATTTAAAAAAATAAAAAATAACCAGGCATGGTGGCGTGCACCTGTGGTTCCAGCTACTTGGAAGGCTGAGGCGGAAAGATCACCTGACCCCAGCAGGTCGAGGCTGTGGTGGTTATGACCCTGCCACTGCACTCCAACATTCCCCTAAGCCAAAGCCTAATACAGAGCAAGGCCCTAATGCTCTTCAATTCTCTGATGGCTGAGAGGTGAGAAAACTGTAAAAGAAAAGTTAGAAGCTTGAAGATGGTTCATGAGGTTAAAGAAAAGAAACTATCTCCATAACTTATAAGTGCACAGTGAGGCGGCAAGTGCTGATGTAGCACATGTAACCCAGAAGACCTACCTAAGATCATTAATGAAGGTGGTTACACTAAAGAACAGATTTTCAACGTAGACAAAATAGTCTTATATTGTAAGAAGATACCATCTAGGGTTTTCATAACTAGAGAGGAGAAGTCAATGTCTGGCTTCAAAACCTCAAACAACAGGCTAACTCTCCTATTAGAGCCCCTAATGCAGCTGTTGTCTTAAGTTAAAGTCATTGCTTACTTACCATTCTGAAAATCCCATGACCTTTAAGAATCATGCTAAATCTACTCTGCTTGTGCTCTGTAAATGGAACAACAAAGCCTGGATGACAACACGCCTGTTTACAGCATGGTTTCCTGAATATTTTAAGCCTACTGTTGAGAACTGCTCAGAGAAAAATGTTCTTTTCAAAATAACCTTGCTAACTGACAATGTGCCTGTCACCCAAGAGGTCTAATGGAGATGTACAAGGAGGCAAATGTTTCCATGCCTATTAACACAACATCCATTCTTCAGTTCATGGATCGAGGAGTCAATCTGACTTTCAAAACTCATTATTTAAGAAATTCCAGCTGGGCTCAGTGGCTCAGCCTGTAATCCCAGCACTTTGGGAGGCCGAGGCGAGTGGATTGCCTGAGCCCGCTGGTTCGAGACCAGCCCAGGCAACTTGGCGAGACCTCATCTCTACAATAAATCAAAAATCAGCCAGGCGTGGTAGCGCATGCCTGTAGTTGCAGCTACTTGGAATGCTGAGGCGGAAGGATCACCGGAGCCCAGCGGGTCGAGGCTGCGGTGGCCAGGAGCGTGCCACTGCACTCCACTCTGGGCAACAGAGTGAGACTCCAACTCAAGAAAAAAAAAAACACATTCATACGGCTATAGCTGCCACAGACAGCAATTTCCCTGATCGATCTGAGCAAAGTAAATTAAAAACCTTCTGGAAAGGATTCATCATTCTAGATGCCATCAAGAACATCTGTGACTCATGAGAGGAAGTCAGAGTCTCAACATTAGCAGGTGTTTGGAAGGATTTGATTCCAACCCTCATGGATGACTTTCAGGGGTTCAAAGCTTCAGTGGAGGGAGTAACTGCAGATGTGGTATAAATAGCAAGAGAGCTGGAACTAAATGTAGAGCTTGAAGATGTGACTGAATTGCTGCAATCTCATAATTAAGCTTGAAAAGATGAAGAATCTACTCCCGGTAAAGATACTTTGAAAATTGTTGAAACGATAACAAGGATATTGGAATAGTACATAAACTTAGTTGGAAAAGTAGTGGACATTTTAAGGATTGACTCCAGTTTTTTAAAACATTCAACTGTGGGCCGGGCACGGTGGCTCAAGCCTGTAATCCCAGCACTTTGGGAGGCCAAGGTGAGAGGATTGTCTGAGCCCATGGGTTCGAGACGAGCCTGGGCAACTTGGCAAGACCTTATCTCTACAATAAATCAAAAAAATTAGCCGGGCATGGTACGCACCTATAGTTCTGGCTACTTGTAAGGCTGAGGTAGAAGGATCGCCTGAGCCCAGCGGGTTAACACTGAGGTGGCTGTGAGCATGCCACTGCACTCCAGCCTGGGTGATGGAGTGAGACTCCAACCCAAAAAAAAAAAAGTTCAACTGTGAGTAAAATGTTATTAAACAGCATTGCATGCTACAGAGAAATATTTCATGAAAGTCAATTGATGTGGCAAACTTCATTGCCTTATTTTTTGGTTTTGAGTCAGAGCCTCACTCTGTTACCCAGGCTGTGTGCAGTGGCATGCTCACGGTCACCGCAGCCTCTACCCACTGGGCTCAGGCAATCCTTCTGCTTCAGCCTTCTAAGTAGCTGGAACTACAGCTGTGCACCACCACACCCAGCTAATTTTTTAAAAATTTATTGTAAAAACAAGGTCTCGCCGTGTTGCCCAGGCTGTTCTTGATCCCGTGGACTCAGGCTATCCTCTCACCTCCGCCTCCCCAAATACTGGGATTACAGATGTGAGCCACCACTCCTGGCCCATTAACTTGTTTAAAGAAACTGCCACAGCTACCCTCAACCTTAAGAAACCACCAGCCTAATCAAATAGCAGCCATCAATATCAAGGTAAGACCCTCTATCAACAATAACAAAAAATGATGATTCCCTGAAGTCTCAGATGATCATTAGCATTTTTTAGCAATAAAGTATTTTTCAGTTAAGGTTTGTGCTATGATTTTTTTAGACGTAATACTATTGCATATTTAACAGACTACAGTGTAGTGTAGATATAACTTTTATATGTACTGGGAAACCAAAAAATTCATGTGACTTATTTTGTTGCAATATTCATTTTATTGTGGTTGTCTGGAACTAAACTCACAATATCACTGAGGCATGCCTGTAGTGAGGGTGACACATAATTCATCTTTAGTTGGGAGATTTGTACACCTGAGTCTTGAGGAATCTTAAGGAATTTAGGAAATGAAGGAAAGACAGGTTAGTCAGTGGTCAGAAGAAAAGGAGTAGGTACTGAGGAAAAGAGCAAATAGAAACAAAGAACATTTGTATACCTAACCCTGAATTGTACCGCACATCTTCAAAATAAAAAATCTGGGAAAAAAGCAGGGAAAATAATTTTTAAAAGACTGTAGAAAAAGGGAAGAAGCTATCAGATTATAGAAGCTAAGAGATAGAAGGTACCAGAAGAAGGAACAGTCACCATCCAACTCACTGCATTTCCTGGAGAAGTTCTTGTTTCTTCAGCAGGTGTACCAGCATGGTCTTGGTTTGAATGCCCATGACTCTTACCATAAGGTATAAGGCCTTAGTCCTCACATTCTCATCATTATCCAACAGTCCTCCAACCAGTGGAATAGCAAAATTATGGGTCATGAGACCTAGCCTCCATAGTGCCTCCCAGGCTAGCCCACGGATATGTGGATTGGAATGGGTTGTATCTTCCAGGAAGCGCTGGACAGTCTCAGAGCGCAACCTTGAAGGTATCTGGCAAGTGGCAAAAAGTTGTGCTAAGGCTTTACAATATTTCTTGTATTTCTCCACAGAGCAGCAGATTGTGAGATTAAGGATGGCCTCTATTACATATTCCACAAACCTTTCACTAAATTTTCTTTTCTTCCAACTTTGGTTTGTTATGCTTTCAAGAAGATCAAATGAAGTGCCTTTCTGCTGCTTGAATTTATCCTTCTGTTTACTCGTTAAGATTTTCTCTTCTGCTAAAGTCATAGATGACAATACCTGAGGTCCTAAGAGTTCAGCCATGCCCCAGTTCTTGTCTCGGTAGAGCGAGTACAAATCACGTTGTAGGAAAACTGGGGTACCCTCAGGCCAAAGGCAGGCGCGGATCACTGAGTTGGGGATGTGGCCATCAGGAGCAAAGGGCCACTGCCGCCCTCGGCCAAAGAAACCCCGCAGCACATGGTAGGCCTTGAGTCTATCCCAGCCAGCCAGCTGTAACTGAGCAGGAACCACATGTGGGAGACGATTATGCTTGGGGTCAAGAGTAGACAAGTCAATATCCTCATCCTCCAAAACATGCAATTTGGATCTGTCTTTAATCACAAGGGACATATGCCTCTCTTCCTCTACAACATGGGGCACAGCATTGTCAAAGGCAATGACCCGTCTGTTGACAAGGGTTTCTAGCCCCTGTAATTCCTGCAGTCCATTTCCAAGGTAGACAAACTTGGGTACAAATACTATTTCAAACATAAAGAAGAAGCTAGGCAGGAAGGGTTTAGGGACTTCTTGTATTTCATCTGCATTATTTAGGACACGCAGGTGAATCAGCTGAGCTGGAGGAAGCAATTTTAAGCATGATACCATGTAGACACTCTGGTTGAAAGTCAACAGCAGGTCGCCTCGATTACTGGCAAAACAAAGTGGGCCAAAATGCAATGCTGAGTCCAATTCTGTTATAAGCCTACCATGGAAGTCCCAGATCCGGACTGAGCCATCAATGTCCCCCGTGACAAAAAGTTTCAGGGAAAGACAGACATCAAATGAAGTGATAGCACAGTCATGCAGGCATTTTGTCTCTCCACATATAGGGGTTTGTTTTGAATCTGAAGATGTCAGAAAGTACCAGAGTCGCCAGCGGTAGCTCTCAGTGATGGCACCCACGGAACCTGGCAAGAGTACCACATATTTTAGAGGGCAACTGCAGAGAATTTGGCTGACAGGCTGCAGGATTACCTTGTTCTCCTGAAACACAGCCTCTGTCAGATGTATAGTGTAATCCATGCCATAGGAACAGAGCAAGAAGTTTTCCTGGGGCCCTTCCAGGGTAGATAATGCCAACACTGCCCCAGAGTGAATCGTCTTCTCTATTCGGGCACAACTATAGGGAGAGAGGATCCTCACAATGCCACTCTCATGCCCACAGAACATCAACCCTTCTAGGCCCTTCCCCAGATGGAACCTCCCATAGGCCAGGCATCTTACTGTATCCCTAGGGTTTACTGAAGTGCACACAAGATACTTGGCTGTGCACGGAGAGCGAGTTGCATCAAACACCAGCACCTCTGAACTGCCTGTTGCCACAAAGAGCTCCTCTCTGTCTGAGTCATAGGCCCAAGCCACAGCGTCATCCATGACAAGTAGGGGCCAGGTGACAACCAGGAGATCCCCTGTTACTGGAGACAGGAAGCGCAATAAGCCATCTGCAGTGGCACACAGGATCCTAGTCCAGTTACGGCTACAGCATACTCGCTGCAGCTGCTGGGGAGCAGAACCACAGACATGGAAGAGGCTATAAAAGTAGGGCAGGTAGTGCAATGAAAAAGCACAGGTAGTCTGACAGAAAAACGTGGCGTTATCAATGAACTGCACTTTCCGCAGACCCTCATCGATATTCAGATGCCGCAGCAAGTTCCCAGAAGTAAGATTCCATTCCTTCACCATGCCTTCACTGCCTGCTGTCAGCAAGGTGTGGATCTCTGGCCGGCTATGGATGCATATCACTGATGAGGAATGGGCCTGAAAGCTGTGGAGAAAGTTCCCTTTGTCTAAACCCCAAGCGTGAATCTCTCCAGCCCTATTTCCAGCGTAGAAATTGCCCTGAGAGACACAAGTAAAGGAGCAAGTGATGAAAGAGCCGCTGGCTATGGGCGTGAACTTCTTTACTTCTTCCAGCTGGCCCTGACCCTGGTGGGTGAAGACTCTCACTGTGTTCTCACACAGAGCCAGCAGAGAGCCCTGGGGGCCATTCAGGGAAAAGCCCTGTACAAGCTCATGATTAGCTATGGGCACTGTTTGAGCCATCTGGAGGTCCCGGCCATTTGGTAAGATAAACCAGGTAACGACGGCTCCCAGGGTACCAGACAGCAGCATCTTGGTTTCTGGGTCATAGCAGAGGCAACTGATGGAGAAACGACAGGGCACTGTACCCAGAAATGTGAATGCTTGATGATGATCTCCAAAAAGTCGCAGGCGCATGTCGCCACAATAAGCAATTAACGTGTGGTAGGAGCCTGTGTGGACCATTGACTGGATGGGTGGCACTTGCTCCATCGTGTGAAACTTCATCTTCTCTAACATCCCTTTCATTTCTGTATCTTTTTTCAGTATCCAAAGTACTGCCTAGAAGAGGACGAGACACGAAAGACCAACCATCGAGGCAGACCATTTTCCAAAAGTGTGGGGTAGGGAAAAGTTGAATACTTAAATCTCTGTTTCCTCTTGTGGGACTAAGGAAAGACTGGACAGCTTGGCTTTAGGATTTTCCTAGTACAGTAGTTCCCTTATCCATGGCTTTGCTTTTTGCAGTTTCAGTTACACGCATGGTCAACTGCAGTCTGAAAATATTACATGGAAAATTCCAGAAATAAATATTCATAAGTTTTAAATTCCATGCCATTCTGAGTGGTATGAGGTAATCTCACACAGTCCCATCCTGTACTGCCTAAGATCTGAATATCCCTTAGTCCAATGTATTGACACTATGTCACAGTATTGCTGTGCTTGTGTTTAAGTAACTCTTATTTTACTTAATAATGGTCCCAAAGCACAAGAGTAATGATACTGGCAATTCAGAAATACCAAAGAGAAGCCGCAAAGTGCTTCCTTAAAGTGCAAAAGTGGAAGTTCTTGACTTTAATGAGAACCGAAGTTGTCAGATCTATAGTAAGAAAAAAATCTTCTGTACATGAAACTGTGAAGAAGGAAAAAGAAATGTGTGCTAGTTTTGCTGTTGTACCTCAAACTTCAAAAGTTACAGCCACAGTGCATGATAAGCACTTAGGATGGAAAAAGTGTTAAATGTATGGGTGAAAAACATGAACAGAAACATGTTCCAATTGATTGCAATCAAGTTTGGTACTATCGGCAGTTTCTGGCAACCACTGAGTATCTTGGAATGTATCCCCCATGGATATGAGGGGACTACTGTACTAGGAGTTGGGTATGTGATAGAAGCTCAAGGACTTCTGCTTGGTCTTCCATCTACTTTCTGGGAAACAGGAATTTTTGTGGGCCTGATAACCAGAGATGAAGAAAAATCACTGCAGCCAGGTCAGTGGAGATGGGTACTAAAATGAGCTAATTCAGAATGACCCCCATCATTCTAAAATGAGAATAGTTTAGGTAAGATGCATGTAAACTGGAATAAAAAGAAGGGGGCAAAAAGATAAGTGACTTTACCTGCAATTGCTTTCCATTTGGTTCCACCCAGTTTAAGGAGACAAAATAGTTGATGTTGATGGAATAGAAGCAGACAAAAGGCTTGTTCTGAGGATGATGAAACTCCTGGTATACAGTCTCAGGCCAGTCACTCAGTATAACCACATCCTTCTTTGGCTCTTCAGTCTGAGAGAGAAAGTGACCTAAGCTAAGAGGCCTGAGTCCTCATTCTTTCATCCAACTAATAAACATTTAATGAGGGATCAGTGGGCATTTGCTGTTTTTTTAGCTAGCCAACATTCATTCACAGTACTACTAGGAAACATTATTTGGGAAGTCATTCCTCCCTCACCCTCAGTTTGCAACAGAATGCATCCTTATTGATCAAAGTATCTTCTGGGCTTTCTCAGTCAAGTTTCCATGAGAAAAGTAAGCCCTAATGTCCTAAAGCATTCACTCTAGATAATGACTTACTTTCTCTCCTAGTCTTGTAGAATGCTACTAGTTCTGTAACATTGAGAGAAATAAGAAAATAGCCCCTCAAACTATTCTCTGTGTTCCGTGTTTCAGATGAGGAACCATAATTGAGAAAGGCCGAAAGGTTTTATGAAAGACACTGAAGATACAGTGCTCAGCAAAACAGACATGGCTTTGGCTCTCAAGATCAGGCCAGTGAGGAAACAGACATTAAACACATAACTAACAACTGTGTATACAAAACAAATATATGCTTGGAAAGAAAGGAATACAATTCTATATGAGTATGACAAAGGAATACAACCTTAGTAAATATCTACAACTGTCACAATTTTAACAACTCTCTAAAATTCCTGCCTACACCCAAAAGACCACTCCTGGTACAATCACATATGCCTATGGGAAACTCACACTTCACAAACATGTAATAGCATGCCCAGCACATGTGACAGCTAGAGCCTGTGGCATGCACTCCATCACTATTCTTATCTGCATCCAAAGGAAATGTGTGCTACTAACAACATGGAGTTAATGTGAGTCACCTCTAACATTCTGTATTCTGCCCCCATGTGTGTGTGTGTGTGTGTGTGTGTGTGTGTGTGTGTGTGTGTGTGTGTGTGTATGTACATTATCTATCAAGGGAAATACATACCTTCTAATATGTTACACAGTAGAACATGTGCAACACATACTACCTCCCAGTGATTAGCATATGTCTGTAATATATGTATGTATATGAACCCCTCATGCTGATCAGCCAAAACTGAGGTTCATGAAGTTTACTTTTGGGATCCCCTTCTCAGTAGATACTTGTTCTACACCTGTCTCCCGAACAATGATCCATGAATCTAACTCTCCAGGTTTCTCGGCGTCAGAATTTGTGCTATGACCACCTAAGTTGGAAAGTAAAATACTAAATCAAACTTAAGTATTAAAACTTCTTTACTTATAATGTTCATCATGCCTACTTCTTACATCCACAAAGGATTCATGACTATACTGAGGCCAGTATCTGCAACTCAGGCTCATTCTCCCTGTATTTCTTTCCCCTTTTTAGAGACAGAGTCTTACTCTGTTGCCCAGGCTGGAGTGCAGTGGCACAATCATGGCTCACTGTAACTTTGAACTCCTGGGCTCAAGCAATCCTCCCATTTCAGCCTCTCAAAAAGCTAGGACCACAGTGTGTGCCACCACACCTGGCTAATTTTGTTTTGTTTTGTTTTGTTTGTAGAGACAAGGTCTCTCTATGCTGCCCAGGAGGGTCTTGAATGCCTAGGCTCAAGCGGTCCTCCTGTCTCTGCCTCCCAAAGCATTGGGATTACAAGTGTGAGCCATTGTACCCGGCCCTCCCTTTATTTCTTTTCTTTTCTTTTTTTTTTTTTTGAGTTAGAGTCTCACTCTGTCACCCAGACTGGAGTGCAGTGGCCGCTCCCGGTCACCACAGCCTCGACCTGCTGGGCTCCGGCGATCCTTCCGCCTCCACCTTCCAAGGAGCTGGAACTACAGGCACGCGCTACCACGCCCGGCTCATTTTTGATTTATTGTAGAGATGAGGTCTCACCAAGTTGCCCAGGCGGGTCTCGAACCCGCGGGCTCAGGCAATCCGCTCACCTCAGCCTCCCAAGGTGCGGGATTACAGGCTGAGCCACGGCCTCCCTTTATTTCTTATTTTCAGATCTCAAGAGCTTCCAGCACCCGTTGCCATTGCTGAATCAGTGGCAGCAGCAGATTTAAAATGAAGGGCCCTGGTACCTGAGCTCCCAATGCCCCACCCCTCTTTTTTTTTTTTTTTTTTTAGATTAAGAGGTACATTAAGGTTTGTTATGTGGGTATACTGCATGAGGATGAGGTCTGGACTTCTGTTAAGCCCATCACCCAGGTAGTAAGCATAGTACCCAGTGGGTGGTTTTTCAATTTTACCTATATTCTTCCCTCCCCCTTTAGGAGGCTCCAGTGTCTGTTGTGTATACGGTGTACAAAGTGTTTAACTCAGTCGGGCTTGGTGGCTCAGCCTGTAATCCCGTGCTCTGGGAGGCTGAGGTGAGCGGATTGCCCGAGCCCGCGGGTTTGAGACCCGCCTGGGTAACTTGGCGAGACCTCATCTCTAATAAATCAAAAAAATTAGCCGGGCGTGGTAGCACGTGCCTGTAGTTCCAGCTACTTGGAAGGTGGAGGCGGAAGGATCGCCGGAGCCCAGCAGGTTGAGGCTGTGGTGGCCGGGAGTGGCCACTGCACTCCAGTCTGGGCGACAGAGTGAGACTCCAACTCAAAAAAAAAAAAAAAATTTAAAAACATTCTTTGGAGATTATACTTAAGGCTGTGCAAAAATTATGTTTAACATTAAATTTTTTTCCAATAGTTTTAGCAGTTGTTGGT
>CAUYQG010103710.1:0-16225 GCA_963574415.1 Tarsius wallacei
CCAACTTTATACAGAGGGGAACAGGAAGCCACGGGAATATCTGAAAGAGAGGCTGGGGGGTCGCTTGAGGCCAGGAGTTCGTGACCGGCCTGAGCAACATGGCAAAACCGTGTCTCTATCAAAAAAAAAAAAAAAAAAAGAATCTGCGGTTTCCCAGATGTACCACTTTGACTCTCTGTGCTGTCATTTTGAGCATGTTCTCACTGTTTCCAAATAGAGGGTTCCCACCCTTTCCACTTCAGCCTGACTCTTCTTTTCCTTTGGGGCTTACTTTGGCTGACAACTTCTTCAGGAAGACGTCCCTCCCTCCTGGACATCTTTTCTCTGAGTCTGCATACCTTTTCTCTGAGTGTGGAAAGAGCAGTGAATTAATTCTACAAATAACATCTATCGTAATGCGTTGTAACCGCTTGCTTATAATCCGTTTCATTACGAGTGCCTTGAAGCTAAGATCTATGTTGTGTTCCCAGTGGCATCTCCTGCACCCAGTGCATGGCTTGGTTCAGTGTGGCAGTAATTGTGAGAAGGTATCGTTGAGTATTCTGTGAACAAATTTGCGTGCCCAGAGAAGTCAGAGGTGAATTAGTTCCTTGCCCAAATCTTACAACCTATAAGCTCTGCAATCTATGATAACATTGTCAATTGCTCTGCAGTAATTCCTTTTAATTTTATTTTATGTGAGCTAAGTTCCCCTTACCTAGTCCTCACCAAACCGAGACAAAGCCAGATCTGAGTAGACTGCGTGTGTCTACTCATATGCCACTAGACAAGACAAATCTGCCTTTACATCTGGCTGTGGCAGCAATTCCCAGATGCACTTAATTCTGACACATGGTCATTATTGAACCAAAAGCCATTGCCTGGCATGCTTATAGCTCTTATTTGTTTTTGTTTTAAGGGGCCTCATCCAGGCTGCCAAATGTACAACAGGTGCCTTAGATTTCTACTTGCCAATCTGTTGTTATTCAAATGACCGCCCTAGCAGAGACTAATGGTAGCTAATAAAATTGATCTCCATTCTGGCAGGCCAGACTGGCAAGAGAAAGTGTGGTGGGAACTGCGGTGTGGAGATGGGCTGGTGGCAAGTGCGCCTGGTGACGCGGCCATCTTTTTTGGAAGGGGACATATGTCTCACACACTGGCCTCTTGTTTGCGGTGAGCCGTGGACGTTTTCTGAAGCCCCGTGTTCCTGGAACACTAGGATTTGCGGCATCCAGTCTTATTTTAGGTGGACTTGCTGGGTGGCAGGGGGACAGGATTGGTGGTGCCAGCTTATCAGTGAACGGCTGTGCCGTGCCTGGAAGGCACAGCCAGGCGGGTTTTCATGCCAAACAGCTGGCATGTAAGATGGCTAGCATTTTCTATCTTTAGAAATTTGCCTCACTGATTTCATAGGATTCTGGAAAGACTTGAATATTCCCAGAGATAGGACAGGGGTATGTCAGGTTGCAACAAGGAGTTAGTGTTTGGATGCTGCATTCAAATGATGCGTGTGATTTTGTGACTTTTTTTTAATGCTTTATAGGAAACTGGCTTAAGGAAAGCTTTGCCACCAAGGGAAATAACCTCTTGACAACAGGCCATGCAAACTTTTGCAAAAGTACAAATGATGGTCAATTTTAGAACCAGGTTTCAGAGGCACACAGAACTGCATTTGTGTGGGGGGTGGGGGGGAAGAGAGAGAGAGAGAGAGAGAGTTGAGAGAGAGCCCGCGCGTGTGTGTGTGTGTGTGTGTGTGTGTGTGTGTGTGTAAGGATTTTTGTTTTTGTTTTTACTTACCTGCTCTCCCACGTAGGCATCCATTCTTTAAGCCTCCAGACAGTAAACTCTGCTAAGTGCAAGGCACTGTGGGAACGTGAGGATGAGCAAGGCACTGCCAAGTATAATTTGCACGGACAAATTTTAGAGATCTGGATTTTTAAGATGGTAGAAAACGTGTGCTGGCACAGTGTCTGTTTTTAATTGGAAAGCTTTATGTTGTCCTGTGGAAAAAAAGCTGCTCAAATTCTACCGTGATAGTAGACCTACTGGCGTCACTGAATAATAGTAATAACTGCTGGAATAGGAGAGGGTGCCTCGATCTTAGCTGCCTGGCCACACTTCACTCTGTTCCACAGTTAATTGAGCTCATGTAATTTCCTGTGACCTAGCATATAGAATAGTTCTTAGGCTAGGATTTGGCTATTATTGGACCATCTTTTTGTATTATTTATACCCATCTTACTTGAAAAAGAATTTGCGGCAGCTATTAAATCATACGCTTCATTATCCCTAATAAATCACCTTGGTAGAGCAGACAATGGATTATTGTACAGATGGTTAGTTTCTATGAGAAATTTTTTAAAATATGCGTCATCTTGGCTTCATCTTGAATGATACTTTGTTTCAAGGCATTTAAAAAATGATAGAAACCTTTAAAAAGTATACCAAACTACTCGGTGACGAGTGTTCATAGTAAATAAAAAGTATACTTCATAAAAGTACTGTAAATGTAATTAGCAGTTTTTTACGAATATATTAAAAGGCCTTTTACCTTTTCTGATGGTGTAAATCCTCCAAAATTGTCTTTTCGCTGTAAAGAAGGAAAGACACACCATGTTGTAGTAACGCTCTACCGTAGCAATGTTCTTGGCAACGAGTGCCGAGTAAAAAGAAGCCAACAAATTCAGAGATAAAAGTGCGCATCCACAAGCCCCTACCAACATGGCATCGCTTACAATATGGGTAAAGAAGCAATTCTTATCTTTTAAGTATTTTAAGCATAAAACTCTTCTTTCCATTTGGGATGTGTAGGAACCAGAGCGACAAATCATACCATGTTTCCGTATCTCTAGGTGAGAACCAAGCACATTTTTTAACTGTAAAATGGGCCATGTTGGCTTCTTGGCCAAGGTGATGGCTGTTTCTCAGCTAGCAAATGGGAAACTTTTCCAAGGTGCTGGGAAGGACCTTAGAGCGAGCCTAAGGAAAGTGAAGGAAAGGACCTTAGAGCGAGCCTAAGAAAACAAAGACCTCAGGAAACAAAGAGGTCTCTGCCCAGCCGACCTCTCCATCTTGGACTTTGGAACCCAGAGGCCAGTGTTTTCTGTGCTTCACGCTGTTCCTGCGATAATGACAGGAATGGAGTCCTAGACAACGTGTTACTGGTTCTGTGGGGGAGGAACGTTCCCTGGCAGATCCCATTTGCCTTGCTTTGAAGTCTAGAGCCTTTCCTTCTCAAGACTCAAGGGAAAGAACAGGAGGCCGATCTTCTTTATCCTAATTTTCTGGCTTGAGAAACCAATTCTCAGCTGGGTGCGGTGGCTCATACCTGCAATCCCAGCACTTTGGGAGGCCGAGGTGAGAGGATCGCCTGAGTCCAGGGGTTCGAGACCAGCCTGGGCAACTTGGCGAGACCTCGTCTCCACGATAAATCAAAAAATTAGCTGGGCTTAGTGGTGCATGCCTGTGGTTCCAGCTACTTGGGAGACTGAGGCCGAAGGATCGCCTGAGCCCAGCAGGTCGAGGCTGTGGTGACCATGAGCGTGCCACTGTACTCCAGCCTGGGCGACGCAGTGAGATTCTGACTCAGAAAAAAATCCCAAACAATTCTCCTTGTTCCTTAATGAAAATTAAATATAATTAAAAACTCAGTTGTGCTGGCTACATTTCAAGCGGATAATAACCACACATAACTGGTAGCCATTATGCAGAGTGGCCCCGGCAGAGTATGACGTCCTTGCACGACGTTATAATGGACAGCACTGCTCTGTGTGATTATTCTGAAGCATCCTGTGATCTTTTCAGGGTTACAGATGTAATAAAATAAAGGGGCACCATTGACACGCTTAGCATACCCATTGACTGTAGTAGGAAAGATGTAAGTGAAAGATAGATAACTGTGTTTCCCAAATACATTCTCAAGAGAAGTGAATGGATAGCAGATTGTGCTTTTTTTTGAGTGAGGGTTTCGCTCTGTTGCCCAGGCAGGAGTGCAGTGGCACGATCACAGCTCACCACAGCCTCGACCTGCTGGGCTCCGGCGATCCTTCCGCCTCAGCCTTCCAAGTAGCTGGAACCACAGGCATGCGCTACCACGCCCAGCTTCATTTTTGATTTATTGTAGAGACCAGGACACACCACGTTGCCCAGGCTGGTCTCGAACCCCTGGGCTCAGGCGGTCCTCTCGCCTCGGCCTCCCAAAGCCCTGGGATGACAGGCTGAGCCACGGTGCCCGGCCTTGCGCTTGAATTTTGTCACCAATCAAGCCGATCCAGTGTCATGTGCAATTAACAGGCACATATCAGAACAACCTGTTAGAAGTCATGGGAAGAGATCCGTGGGCAGACAAATGACTGCCAGACTCCACCCCTGACAGTGCAGTGGGAAGGGGAGGCAGAGACCCTCCCACCGCTCCCCCACTCCCCAGCCCCCCCACCCTCCCCCTTCCCCTCCACTCCCAAGCCTTCCGATCCCCAGGCAAGGGTATAGAGTTTCCATCTGAGCTGTCATAGCAGCAGCCATAAGACGACATAAGCTGAACAACTGTAGGCCAACTGCTGGAAATGCAGCCAGTCCCCCATTCTCCCACCTCGTCTCTCGTTTGGTCACAGAACTTGAGATGATCGTTCCCAAATGTCTCTCTCTTTCCTTTTCACGTTTTCAGTCTCCATCACCTCCCACAGGGAGCATCCACAGGCCCTGGTATTTTTTTATTGCCGCTTTTTCATTCCGCAGGTCGTTTTTGTTTTCATTGTTACCGTTGTTGCACAAGAAGTTATTTTGTTTTAAATATGCTTGGTAAGCATGCAGCAGTGGTTGAATGTGGGATTTTTTAAAGCGGTTCCGAGACTCTTTGTAGGTGCGGACCTCCGGTTTTATAATTAAAAGGAACAGAAACGTTTCTGAAAGGTAAGGGTTTTTTTTTTTTAAGGCAGTCGGTTAAGAAGACAATCAATTTGTGTATTAAGCAATGCTTGCAGCTTTAAAAAAGACACAAAGGTCTCTGTTGGGGTAGCGGATTGTATTTACACAACGCTGAGGGCATTTTGGTACATAATAATCTCATGTTTGCTCAGAGCCGAGGACTGTGTCCGTTCCCCCCCAGACGTTTCTTAATTAAAAAATAAACCAAAAGGCAGCTTGTTTCTATTTCTCTTGTAACAGGTTTATTTATTTCCTCACCAAAGAGGATTCATGGCGAGGAGAGAAGTGCTTGTGCTTGGTGACATTTTCAGCACCCTGTGGCAAAGTGGAAAAGTGGAAGGTCTACTCTGAACCCATTAATTAACTAATTTCTGGCACGCTCACCTCTTGTAGCCAGTCCTCTTCCAAGTCTTGGTTTTTTAAAGCGATTATATGTACCGTCTCTATCAGTAATCGGGGTGAATACCAGGGTCTTTCGTGTGATTACAGATCAGAGCCTTGATGGTCACAGGAATATGATGATAAGGCAGGAGCTGTAGAGACAGCCACACATTTTCACCCCAGAAAGACGTAATAGTCCATTTTCTTATCCCCACCACTCTGTAGCTGTGGTTTACGTGGCTCTGGGTTATAACGCAAAACTTGATATTTTCATCGTAGGATGGATGCTGGGAGCTCTCGGTGAAGGAGGCGTGGTGATTCATCCATGACTCTGGTCTTTGTTGGTAGAGTCTTTGTATTTATTGTCACATATACTGATGAACATGCAGTGTCAGAACCAGTACAACTCTGTAGTTAATTGATGGAACTGGCACCAAAAAGTGGCTAAGTCCATTAAGGGGGCAAGTAACCATTTTCAGTCATTTAACTAGCCATTAAAAAAATTAAGAATGACCCTTTTTTCAAAGAAAAATGTGGTATTTTATTTTTAAATTTTATTTATTTATTTATTTAGAACCTGGGGTCTCAGTCTGTTACCCTGGCTGGAGTGCAATGGCATGATCACAGCCCAACGTAGCCTTGAACTCTTGGGCCCAAGCCATCCTTCCGTCTCAGCCTCCAGAGTAAATGGGACTACAGATGTGTGCCACCATGCCTAGCTTTTTTTTTTTTTTAACTTTCATAGAGATGAGGTCTCACTATTAGTGTTTCCCAGGCTGGTCTCGAACTCCCGGGCTCAAGCAGTCTTCCCCCTTGGCCTCCCAAATTGCTGGGATTATAGGCATGAGCCTCCACATCCAGCCGGATAGTTTAAATTTATGTACTGAGTCCTAATGGTAGTTCACATTCTGAGTAGAGACCAGAAAGTCACAGAAATATGGAGCATCTCATTTGGGTGTGTTTGACAAGTGGCCGAGTAGAAAAAGATTGCTTGGGTTACGACAGAGATGATTTGAAAGAAAATATGAACCAAAGGTTAGTCTTCTAATGTAGTGCTCTAATACAGTGGTAAAGCGGTACTGATTTCACCTTTCTGCACCCTAACTTTTACTCATCCATTTCAAGTATAAACTCATCAGTTGAAAATTCAGAAACAGAATAAGAAAATGCTACTTTTTTTCCTTTCATCTGAAAACACCCCACTGTTCTGACTTGAGTAAATGTCCTGGTCCTTTATACTGTATGGTGAGTTTGCCATTGAGTACTTCGTTAGTTAACATTTTAGCATGATTGTATTTTTTCCTACTTTGCCTCATCATCACCATCATCATATTTCATATTGTTGGACATTGTTTTCCCCTCCCCTCAGTGCCCACTATTACCATACAAAGCTTCAAGGAGCATTTCAATGGAGACAGCTTTTTCTATATTTTGCATTGTTTCTTTTCGGGTCAATGTAGAAACGTGCTGGTCATGCTACCAGTAATGACTAAGGACACTCGTTTCTTTCCCCTCGGTCAACTTGAAAATTATTATCTAGGCTTTGTTCATGTAACAGGCAAAAGGCTGCCTCATTATTTTAATATGAATATCTTTAATTACTAAAGTGATAATTTCTCCCTTATGTTTGTTTGCAAGTAATTATTTGCTATATGAATTATCTCTACATTTCCTTTGCCTAGGGGTTTTTATTCATGAGTCGTGTTCCTTATATATGAGACATTTTCACTCTGTCATATTGGTAACAAATGAAGCTCAGGTCTGGTTATTGATCTTACTGTAATGATTTTTTAACATAAAGAATTTTTATTCAAAATTGAATGCTGCTCATGGCCACTGCTGGGCTCTGGCGATCCTCCCACCTCAAACTTCCAAGTAGCTGGACCCACAGTTGCACACCGCCACACCTAGCTAATTTTTTGATTTATTGTAGAGATGAGGTCTCACCATATTGCCGGGGTTGGTCTTGAACCCCTGGGCTCAGGCAGTCCTCTCGCCTCGGCCTCCCAAAGTGCTGGGATGACAGGCTTGAGCCACTGCGCCCGGCCTTTAGTCCTTCTATATTTAGAATTAGAAGATCTATTTTCTTTCCTAAGACTCTCATCTGATTTTTTTGGTGTTTTTTTCCTTCCTTGCTATCATCACTCTTTTTAGTCAAGTGGTTTTCAAACTTATTGAGGTGGTGAAGAACCTGAAAGTATTAAATGACCATGAAGTGTCATTATATTTAATTATATCACACAAACCAGGTACTATTTTGTTAGAAGAAAGTCTGACTAAAGCATATTATGACTTTACAACCTAGAGTTATATGCATGTATTTTTTTTTTTTTTTAAATCTGTCAAACTAAATAACCTGTTAATTGATAAGTTGCTTTTTTGTTTGTTGTTCTTTGGCTTCAAGCTGTTTATTAGGAAATAGCATACAATTGGCCGGGCTTGGTGGCTCAGCCTTTGGGAGGCCAAGGCGAGAGGATTGCCTGAGCCCGGGGGTTAGAGACCAGCCTGGGCAACTTGGTGAGACTTTGTTGCCACAATTAATCACCAAAACTAGCCAGACATAGTGTCATGTGTCTGTAGTTCCAGCTACTTGGAAGGCTGAGGCGGAAGGATTGCCTGAGCCCAGAAGGTCGAGGCTGTGGCGGCCGTGAGCATGTCACTGCACTCCAGCCTGGGTGACAAGACTGAGACTCCAACTCAAAAAAATAAAAATAAAAAAATAAAAAAGCATAAACTTTAGTGAAATATCTCCCTAGAGTTAATTTTGAGTTGAATCTGAAAAGGATCCTATTAGTTTATTTTAGAATTGAAACCTTTCCAGTCAGCTGAATGCTTTCAAGAAGTGGAATGTAGTTTGAAACTCTCACTTTTAAATCATCTGTAAGTGATATGTGATTGTAGTTCTTGATAGATTTTGTTTTTCAAAATTGTCACTACTCATCCCTAAATAAGGCACTGAACAGTCCTTCCTTCTCTGATGATTTGCAGTGCTTCTTAAACAGGTTTTCAAAAAATTTGAAATCATTGTAAGTTTGAGATCTGTTTCAGGTCTACTTGTCTGTGATTAAGATCTATGATTAAGTCAGTCATCATACTCTTTCAATTACTGTGGTTTTTAGTATGCTGAAGTAGATTGTTAAATTGGACTCTTTCCCTTAAATTTTTCTTAGAATTCTGCCTTTGGTAATTGTTCTTGTTTATTCATTGACATGACCCTTACATTTTGAATAAGAAGTCGAAAAGCCTTGGTTCAGATTTTCACGAAACAGCGGGGGACTTACATCAGATTCTGAGAAGTGTCCATATTATACGTAATTTAATTGTAGTCAAATCCTTAATTATATCGGGAAAGCTTTCTTTTCTTTTTACAACTTCAAAATCAAACAAACAAACAAAACTACTTTTGTTTTAAATAGCACCGTTTCATTTTGTTTTAAAGGAGATACTGGTCTTCTAACTCGAGAGAATGCCTTTTTTGACTTAAATTAAAATCCGCTTTTTATAATTCCAGAATCTTGTCTCAATTTATTTTCTAGTTGGAAGACAAACTTTTAATTTTCATATGTCTCAGATTCCTGTATCTTTTGTTTGTATCTCTTGTTTTTAAACTATGTTTTTTATTAATTTTTATTTTTGTAAAATTTTATTTATTTATTTATTTGTTTGTTTATTTACTTATTTTGAGTTGGAGTCTCACTCTGTCGCCCAGACTGGAGTGCAGTGGCCGCTCCCGGCCACCACAGCCTTCACCTGCTGGGCTCCGGCGATCCTTCCGCCTCAGCCTTCCGAGTAACTGGAACTACAGGCTCATGCTACCATGCCCGGCTAATTTTTGATTTATTGTAGAGATGAGGTCTCGCCAAGTTGCCCAGGCGGGTCTCGAACTCACAGACTCAGGCAATCCACTCACCTCGGCCTCCCAAAGCGTGGGATTACAGACTGAGCCACTGAGCCCGGCTTATGTTTTTTTATTAATGTTCTGAACTTAGGACCTAAAGTTATGTATCAAAGAGGATAGTTGGAAAATGAATTCCAATAATTTTTGTAAGAGTGGATTTTGGTTTATATTGTTGATATATAATCAGTTGTCCAGTAGATGTCCTAATGTTAAAAACGTTATTCTTAGCCAGAAAAAAAAGACACTCCAAGGAGAGTATTGTCTTTTAGTGATTGACCAATAACTCTGAACTTTCCAAGATGTGCCAAGGGCTTCCTTTCTTTGTGAAATAGAGCACATCTTGTAGTTTGCTTTGTCAGTGTTCTATTAGACCATCAAAACATTCAAGTCTTACACTTTGAGCAGCATTTATGCCTGAATTAATTCACAAGTTCCAAGGTCACTGACTTTGATTGTATTCTCTTATTACTCGCCCATGTAGACGCCTCATAATTTGTACTACAAAGCTTGTAGTAGCATATAAAACTCAAAACTCTGGGAAACAAAAAATGGCATTTTGACAATGTTGCTTTGAAGTTTACGTATTAGGTAAACAAATGTCAAGTTCCCACTGTGTCTCAGACAAGGATCTAGGCATCGGGGATATACAACAAGCCACCACAAAGATAAGGTTGTTTCCTTAGGGAGCCTACATTCTAGTGGGGAGGTCGCCGATGACCAGGTATATATGCGAATATATAAAACGAATCAGTAGTGATAAGAACTGTGAAGAAAAAAACCATGTCAGGGCAAGGCGCTACAGGGAGTTCCGTGTATGGGCCTGGCTAAACCCATGGCTACTTTAAGTAATAGGGTCAAGGCGGTTGCTCCCAGAAGGTGACTCTCGGGAAGAGGTCAGCCGAGACCACTGAGTGCAACACCCTAAGGCAGAAATGTGCTTGGGCTGTATTCTTCCACTCTTTTGAAAAGCAGATACTCTTCTCGGCAATATTCCTAGAGGCTGCCATTCTAGACACACTCTGTTCTCTGTGCCCCCATACCTCAAAGGCAGAGCCAGACCCATCTGTGATCTCTGATCTCATCTTGGCTACAACTGGGGCCCGTGAGCCTAGGTGATGTGTAACTGGGCCAAAGGGCCAGTGCCACTGAGGTCCTCCACCCAACCCGTGCCCTGGTTCTGCTTTGCTGATTCTGCCTGGGTGTTCTGGGGCCCACCGGAATACGTGCCTAGGTCACTGTCTTTCCTGATTGCTGACTTTCACCTGAGATCCTTGTCTGACCCAGATGGTGAGTCCTCTTCCCATGCGATTGGATTCCTCAGATCAGTCATGTCCACCTCTTTAAGCAAAAGCACCAGCCATGCTGTGAGTTGGTGTTTGCTCCGAATAGCCCTGTGAAAACTCAAGAGTTACTCACTACGCTGCCTGCATAAAGCTCCTCTGTACTGGCTTTCTTTTTTGCTCTAGTTTTCTATAGGAAAAATCCGGGAAACAGAAAGTTCCTGGCTTGCCCAAAGCCACAGAGGGAGAACCCAATGGCATGTTGGCTAGAAATCATGGATTCTACATGTTCTAGCTTATCTGGATGGGCCAGGGTTTAAGTTTCTGCCATGTAACTGCTTTTATCCTGTTTCTTTATCTCTAAAAGGAATAATAGCAGTACTTGCCTGCCTCATAGTACTGCTGTTAACATTAAATGAGATAGTGCATTTAAAGAGTAGTATGACTGACACACAGAATAGTCGATAAATAAAGCAATTTGTGTTCGTATTCATACAGCTACTAAATTACCTTTGCCATAATTTCTCCCCTTACATATTAGTTTTAGAAACCAACTATATGAAGAACAATTATTAGTAACATTGGAAAGTAAATAAAAACCAGGCGATTATAAAAGCAAATTTGTCAGACATTTGACAAAAATATTTTGGCATAGTTTTTACATTTTTAAAACATTTCTATCTATAACAAATAACCCCTGTCATGTGAATCATCAGATTTCTTCATTTTGTATGATATATGCATATTTTCAAAACATAGCCAGCTAGTGTCTAATATCTAGGTTTGAAAGTCTTTCTCTAAATCTACCCAAGAAAGTTTCCTTGTTTGTTACAAGTTTTTAAATATCTTTTTTTCTAGCACTGTCATATGTGAACTCAACTTCTGTGAATAATTCCACTGTAATGAGTTATTAATATAAATAAATAAAAGTATGTAAATGTCAAGAAAAAAGATTCATTATATTTCTACCAGGATTCCCTTTTAGAAATGAGAGTGAGGCTGGGTGCGGTGGCTCACACCTATAATCCCAGCACTTTGGGAGGCTGAGGCGAGAGGATTGCCTGAGCCCACAGGTTCAAGACCAGCCTGGGCAATTTGGCAAGACCTCATCTCTACAATAAATCAAAAAATTATCCGGGCGTGGTGGCGTGTGCCTGTAGTTCCAGCTACTTGGAAGGCTGAGGCAGAAAGATCACCTGAGCCCAGCAGGTCGAGGCTGCGGTGGCCGTGAGCATGCCACTGCACTCCAACCTGGGCGATAGAGTGAGACTCTGACTCAAAATTAAAAAAAAAAAAATGAGAGTAAAAAAGACCAAAGACCAGATGTTCCTATGCCTTCTGAATAGTCTGTGTCATTATGTGAGAAATTATAAAAATTCAGAATTCTACGAATGTCCATCTGATACGTTTTGAAAAATCTAAGTTAAATCCTTAATGTACCTTTTGTTTTTAATATACTTATCCATAAATTAGTTAAATTTTATAAACAGTACAGAAGACAGCTGTCATTTTTCTTTAAAGAAAGGTAAAGCAGTGGCCGAATTTTAACACAGTTGTTAAATCATATATATACACACACCCCTATAAATTTATATTGTTAGTTTCTATTCAACTTTATAATATTCTGAACAATGTCTGTTATTAAGATGGCGTAGTCCATTGAGGAGAGCTTTCTGTTTCTTTTTTTTTTTTTGGAGTTGGGGTCTCACTCTGTCGCCCAGACTGGAGTGCAGTGGCCGCTCCCGGCCACCGCAGCCTCGACCTGCTGGGCTCCAGCGATCCTTCCGCCTCAGCTTCCAGGTAGCTGGAACTACAGGCGCGCGCTACCACGCCCGGCTAATTTTTGATTTATTGTAGAGATGAGGTCTCACCAAGTTGCCCAGGCGGGTCTCGAACCTGCAGGCTCAGGCAATCCACTCATCTCAACCTCCCAAAGGCGCGGGATTACTGGCTGAGCCACTGAACCCAGCTAGCTTTATTTTTCTTAATATGAAAAATGAAAATTGTGGCCCATTCTGAACATACTCATATGTGTGAAATCTAGAGAATGATGAGAATTTTTTATGTAAAATTTACTAAAGTGATGAATACATGAAATAATTCAATGTTACCCTTTATAATACATCTGTCCACTTATTGAACTTGGTTTTTTTTCATTTTTCTGCCTGTCACTTTTTGTATATCAGGTCTATCAAAAGTAGTTTCAAAGGTCACCTACTCAAGCCAGTGCTAATAACTAACCTCTTGGGGACTAAGGGGTGGCAGAATACTGTATGGTTTCTATCTCAACCTCTAAACCCCATTTTTTTTTTTTTGCTTTCTCTCTGTAAACCCTACTGCCATGACCTGTAAATGAACTGAATATGCTGCGGTTATTATTAAGATTTCTGGGTCCCACAGACAAGATATCAAGTCGATTGTATTATGAATTTTTTTCTCATCTACAAAATAAGAATAGGAAAGAAAATGCCTTCTATGTTGTGCAACTTTCTGGATAATGAAAAGTGGATATTAAACTTATGAGAGTACTAACGTGAAGTGAAAGGTTGCATTTCTTTTCATTTAAGATATTATTTTTTGTTCTTTGGGGGTATGTGTAGTTAGTTACCCAGTTTATGGAAAAATGAAGCCTCATGCAATCTAGGGGAAAAAAAAAAAAAACAGAAGAAAAGAAACAAACAGAGCAAGAGCGAGAGAATTCCAATTTAGAGAAATATTGAATATCCAGCCTCCTTCAGAAATGATTAGTTTTACAGTTGAGAGATTTCATATTTAAAGTAATCCTCTTTGTGAAGTCTTGTGATCCTGCAGTGTGACCATAAACTTAATCAAAATCACTTTGTTAACAAAACAAACATAGTGGGTGCAAACACTGGTTAATTTTCTCTTTCTCCTGACTTGAAATATATTGTAACCCCATTCAGTGGGGCATTTCTGAAATGTTGTGTGGCTGTTTTGGTAATTGCCATCATTGGCTTTCTTTCTTCCTGATAATTCATTGCCTGTTTTCCTCCTAATTTTCATATTGTGGAGTGTTACTTGACAAAGAAGCCCGATGGCCTTAGCTGCCACAGGCCTTATTTATGCCATCTCTTAGTTGTTCTGCTTTCTTGACTGTAAGAATGCACTGTTACCCACTGTCAGATTTCACTGTCTTGCATTATTTTTCTCAAAGCAGTTTTCTATTAAGGCAAATTAAAGGTTGACTAGGGACTTCAGGATTACTGGATCAGTGCACACCATTTTGTACAACATTTGCAATGCAAAATTCTTTAATATATTTAGGTACTATCTTAGTAGTTATCAGCCATGTGTATAGATAATATATATATAGAGAGAGATCAAATATCTATGTGTGTGTATATATATCTCAAATGTATACGTATATACATTTAAATCACCAGCTTCTGTTTGCATTCAGTGCACTTAGAGCTCTCCGAAGATTGCCAACACTTTCGTGATTGCCTTTTATCATGCCGTTTCAGTGATTTTACTGGACACGACTAAAGAAGGAGATGGATACAAGTAAATTACAACTTGTACCCATTTCCAACTGTCAAAAAAGCACTAAAGGAAAAATAGAATATGGCCTTTGCAAAACATTGTGATTTGGAAAGCAATTTTTGCCAAATTAGTACATGTAAATAGTCTTTGTCTTGTGAAACTTTCTCTGCCTTTTTGCAGTGTTTACCATACAGTTGACTCACAAAAGTAATACGGTGTTGAAATGAATCGCAAAGCATTTTTGGAATGATACAATTCATTCCAACTGTGGCTGAAGGAGACACATCCTATATGAATTCCTTTTTGATATTTGAAGAGGAGATGTCTCACTCAGAAGGGCTTTACATTTTCAAGGATTTAGTGTACGTTTGTGAGAAAGTTTAGCAATCTTGAATATTGCTCACCTGTTTGTTTCTCATCCTATCTGAAATGACTAGCTTTATGGAATTAGATTGGGGTTTTCTTTTTAATTCTGCGTGGACTGTGTGATCTCTAGTCTGGTCTCTGAGCATGTTTACATAACAAACTGCTCATGCAATTTCATAATGGTGTAATGGAAGCCAGCCAAGTGCACTTTAATACAGAGTAAGCAAGATTGTTTTAATTTTTTAACCAACTCAGCGTTAAACATTTCCTGGCATTCTCCTAGGATTCAAAAGGTAGACCTAACAAAGATAATGATCAGAAATAAGATCGTCTGAAACAAGTACAGGAGACAATTCTTCACAGTTTGAGAGGGCAGTCTTAAACGGATACCCTTCCCCCACCCTGCTTCTCACTCTCAAGTACCAGAAAAACAAAAACAAAGCCATGTCCCTGAGCCTCAGTTTTCTTGTCTGCGAGGTGTAGAAGGTGGTCACACATTGTAAGGACTCAAATTCAAACTCTTCGATTGAATTTAAAAAATGCTTATTAGTATTAGTAAATATTTTTAAGAATCAGTGGTCTCGGCTACATTATCACTTTTAGTAGAATTATGTAGTTTATGAAAAGATTTTGTACAATAATCTGTTTAACTTTCCTAGTCATTTTCTGAGGTGTTTTTATTATTCCTATTTTACAGATTATAAAAGTGAAAAATTCAGGGAGGGAACATGACCTCCTGAAGGTTATGGTTAGTGATAGACTGAGCTTCTTTTCTCTAATCAGCTGACTCTATGGCTGTTTCGTTATTCTGTGCTGTCAAAATATATTGCACATACATTTATTTCTCCATTTCTAGAAGATGCATGAAGAGAAATGCTCATTCCCTTCCTAGCAATTGCTTGTGCTCTTCCTGGTCGTGGATGGTCTGCATGTAGCTGACGGTCTGTCAAGTGGTGGGTGAACACCACGGGCAATTCAGAAGTGCTGTTCGTCAAGAAATCACAACCCAGGATGATGCGTGTTATGATCAAAGTTCCTACAGGATTATAATAACCTTTAAAAAAAATGTCCGTTTGATCATTTTTTTAAACCCGTAATGGAAAGATAGCAATACAAAAATAATGAGCCACTGATATCATGCACACCAAACGGACACATCTCAGAAACGCTGTGTTGAAAAACGACAGGCACACATGCTGTATGATTCTCTCTGTGTGAATTTCGGAACAGGTAAAGCTAATCTGTAGTGACAAAAGTCATGGCAGCGGTGGTTTTGGCCTGGGACAGGAGGAAGCCAGAGGTAAGGGGAGAGAAGCGAGACTAGATAAGGACCGGAGGGAGCGTCCTGGGTGATGGGAATGTTGTACATTTTGGCAAGGATGTGGGTTATGGAGGCATATGGAGTTGTTGAAAGTCATCCAACCACACTTAAAATCTGGGCAATTCACTATATAAATCATCCTTCAATTATAGGAAAATTAAAACGGACAATTAAGAAAACTTTAACAATAATTATTCAACAGGGTAAACTCTCAATAGTAAATGTTAAATGGATGCGCGTGATACGGCTTTGCTGATAGTGTGTGGAGGAGCCTTTCTGAGAATAGTAGTTGTTTCTGGCTGGGCGTGGTGGCTCACGCCTATCATCCCAGCACTTTGGGAGGCGGAGGCGAGAGGATTGCCTGAGCCCAGGGTTTGAGACCAGACTGGGCAACTTGGTGAGACCTCATCTCTACAATAAATAAAAAAGGTAACTGGGCAGGGTGGCATGCGCCTGTGGTTCCAGCTACTTGGAAGGCTGAGGTGGAAGGATTGCCTGAGCACAGCAGGTCGAGGCCTTGGTGACCGGGAGCGAGCCACTGCCCTGTAGCCTGGGCGACAGAGTGAGACT
>CAUYQG010103714.1:0-23154 GCA_963574415.1 Tarsius wallacei
TATTTTCAGGAACAAGGGCTAAAATCTTATCCCAGCTTTCTTTATTTTCAAGAATATCTTGATTAACCAAGGCATATTCTTCAAAGTATTTTTTTATTATGTTTATAGATTTTCTGTAGGAACAATAACAACAAAGTCTCAACACTATTAACAATAGATGCTATGCAGGTATTGTTGTCATTGGGTGGGAGACTACTGCTTATTTTGCTGAATTTCTAAAACTTAACTAGGTACAATGGGAATACTATCCTTTGTAGGGTTGTGAGAATTATTATTATTTTAGAGATAGGGTCTTGCTCTGTTGCCCAGGCTGGAGTGGAGTGGTATAATCATAGCTCACAGCAGCCTTGACCTCTCGTCCCAGCCTCCTGAGTAACTGGGATTACAGGTGTATGCCTCCACGTCTGGCTAATTTTTCAGTATTTTCTATAGAACAGTACTCAGGTTGGGCTCAAACTCCTGGCTTCAAGTGATCCTCTAGCCTTGGCCTCCCAAAGTGTTGGGATTAGAGGCATGAGCCACTGCACCTGGCTGGTTATCAGAATTAAATGAGATACTTTAAGGGGAAAAAACCTAGCATATTACCTGGCATAAAATAAGTATTTAAGAAATGTTAACTTTTATTTTATTTTTTGTAGATGGGCTCTCACTATGTTGCCACAGGCTGGTCTTGGATTCCTCTCACCTTGATCTCTCAAAGTGCTGGGATTACACATGTGTGCCACCATGACTAGCCACTTATAAGAATTAAATAAGACATTTTCAAGGGAAAGAATTCAGTATATTACCTGGTAAAGAAAAAGTATTCAAGAAGTGGTTACTTTTACTTTTTGTTTTATTTTTTTTGTAGAGACAGGGGTCTCTCTATATTGACCAGGATGGTCTTGAACTCCTGGCCTCAAGCGAACCTCCTGCCTCAGCTTCCCAAAGAGCTGAGATTACAGGTGTGAGCAACTGTGCCAGGCCAAGAAATGTTTACTTTTTAAATTCTACAACCTAGAAGGTTAATAGTATCATAAACATACAAGGGTAGAAAGCAACCAACCCAGGACAACATGATCCATCAGTAGTAGAATGTGGGATACAGTCTACAGTTTATACACTGTTTTAACATTTGTTTTAACATTTGTTTAACATTTGTTTTAACATCTCAACACTTATATAATGTCTGCAGTGTGCAAATATACTTCACATTTACTCTTCCATTTAATCTTTGACTCAACTCTGTGAGACAGGTAGAACAGATGTTGCTCTCCTTAGAATGCAGATAAGAAAATGGAGGCTCCAGTATTTTATCAGGGCTATAGTAAGTGACAGAATAGGAATTTTTACTCTTTGTAAAATTTTTTTCATTTATTTTTTAGATAAGAAAACATAGTTTATTTGGAAAGTAAGGGTGTGTGTGTGTGTGTGTGTGTGTGTGTGTGTGTGTGTGTGTGTGTCTGTGAGAGAGAGAGACAGAGAGAGGGAGAGGGAGAAGGGGAGGTGGAAGGGAAGGAGGAAGGAGAGAGAGGGAGAAGGAAAGGGAGAGGGAGAGGAAGAGAGAGGAGTTACCTCTCCAAGGCAGGAGAGGGGGCCAGAGCTTAGGAAGCATGGTGGTAGCCACAGCTCAAAGAGCACATGGCCACACCAGAGTCTAGTAAGGCAATGGCCAAATCACTTTTTTCAAATAAATAAATTAGCTGGGTGGTAGCTCTAAGTCCAGGAAGTCACGGATGCAATGAGCAGTGATCCTGGTGTAGCTAGGTGGTAGCTCTAAGTCCAGGAAGTCGTGGATGCAATGAGCAGTGATCTGCCACTGTACACCAGTCTGGGCAACAGAGTGAGACTCCAACTCAAAAATTCAACAAAATAAAAGTGAACATTTTTAGAAAATATAAGCTTTTAAGTTGAGGTGGGCATGCTGGCTCACACCTGTAATCCCAGTACTTTGGAAGGCAAAGGTGAGAAGATTGCCTGAGAAGGCTGACGGGGAAGGATCGCCTGAAGCCGGCAGGTAGAGGTGATAGCCTGGGCAACAGAGTGAGATTTTAACTCTAAACAAATGATTGATAGATAGATAGATAGATTGATAGACAAACAAATAATTTATTGAAGGGCACTATGAGCAGGACAAGCGTGCATATCTGCTGCCTGCTTGGAATTTTTACTCTTAATGAAAGGCTCTTTCCACTATCCCAGAGAAGTAGTGAATTCAGTGGAAAAAGCAGGGGCTTTGGAGTCAGGGAGACCAGGACCTAGATCCTAAACTTAACACATACTTGTATGATGCCAAGCAAATTATACAATCTCTTTAAAACTCATTTATCTATAAATGGAGATACCATCATGTGTCTCATGAGGTTATTGTGAAGACCAATGAGAACAATTGTAAAGAACCTATCATGAATACTGTAGCTATTATTATTATAAAATGCTACCCAGCAGTGAAAATTGATAGCAAGGTAATTCTAAAAGCACACAGGTAAATCAGACACCACTTAAACTGCACGGAAGTTTTCCCAACAGACCTGACAAAAGGGTGAATTTTTTCACTTAGGTGAACTTTCTTTATAACGTCTTGACCACCCTGAAAAACAAACCATCAAAATAGAACTTCATGTTTATCATATAACGTAAATGAAATACAGCCACATGTGGCATAGACATTTCAATTATGGCACATATGATGATGGTCCCATAAGATTATGTATTTTTTATTATACCGTTTCTATGTTTAGGTACATTTAGCTACATATCATTGTGTTATAGCCTACAGTATCCAGTACAGTAATATGCTATACTATGCTAGATGTGTAGTAGACTATACCATCTATGTTTGTTATGTACACTCTATGATATTTGCAAGACACATTTTTCAGGATGTATCTCTCATTAAGCAATGCATGGCTATAATTAAAAAAAAAAATTTGAGCCGGGCTCGGTGGCTCAGGCTGTAATCCCGCGCCTCTGGGAGGCTGAGGTGAGTGGATTGCCTGAGCCCGCGGGTTCGAGACCCACCTGGGCAACTTGGCGAGACCTCATCTCTACAATAAATCAAAAAAAATCAGCCAGGCATGGTAGCGCGTGCCTGTAATTCCAGTTACTCGGAAGGCTGAGGTGGAAGGATCGCCGGAGCCCAGCAGGTTGAGGCTGCGGTGGCCGGGAGCGGCCACTGCACTACAGTCTGGGTGACAGAGTGAGACTCCAACTCAAAAAAAATAAAATAAAATAAATAAAAATTTTTGGCTGGCGCAGTGGCTCACGCCTATAATTCCAGCACTTTGGGATGTGGAGGCGAGAGGATTGCCTGAGCCCAGGGGTTCAAGACTAGCCTGGAAAACTTGGCGAGACCTCTTCTCTACAATAAATCAAGAAAAATTAGCTGGGCGTGGTGATGCATGCCTATAGTTCCAGCTACTTGGAAGCCTGAGGTGGAAGGATCGCCTGAGCCCAGCAAGTTGAGTGTGAGGTAGTCATGAGCATGCTACTGCACTCCAGCCTGGGTGACAGAGTGAGACTCCAACTAAGAAAACAAAAAACAAAAACAAAACAAAAACCAAAAAAAAACCCCACCACTGTGCCCAGCCTATCATCCCAGCACTTTGGGAGGTCGAGGCGAGTGGACTGCCTGAGCCTGCAGGTTCGAGACCAGCCTGGGCAACCTGGCGAGACCTCGTCTCTATAATAAAATAAAAAATAGCTGGGTGTGGTAGTGCGTCTATAGTTCTGGCTATTTGGAAGGCTGAGGTGGAAGGATCGCTGGAGCCGAGGTCGACACTGGGGTGGCCGTGAGCGTGTGTGCCATTGCACCCCAGCCTGGGTGAAGGAGTGAAAAAAGATAGTTTAATTTTCTTTGATACTAAACATAGTAGGCATGTAATATCTAGAAAATAAAGCTATGTAAATTATAATTAAGAGAACCTTACCTTTACAAGACTCAAATACTCAACTATTCCAGAACGTACTGCAGAGGACAGTTTTCTAACTGATTCATCACAGACCCAACAATGAACGCCTCTCCTTCCAGAATACACCCAGAGACGATGCTTAAATCCAAAGTCCTCTGAAGAGGGGAGAAATAATAGCTTTTGAAACAAACTTAGAAACTATTGCTTCTTCCTTACCTCATTAGTTTCATCTTCTATTTGCTACCCACATATAAACTCACCTTAACTATACTAAATTACTAGTAGTTTCCTGTACTCATGTTCTTGCCTCCAACTCTTGACCCATCCTACTAGCTTCTCTGCCAAGAATTTCTTTATGTCCCAGCACTTCTATCCGTCCCTGACCAATTGTCATTTATTCTTAAAGGCTTAATCTAGGAATACTAAGAGTTATATATAGTGTTTAGAACAGTGCCTGGCACATAATAAGCCCTCTATACAAAGAGTTAGCTATCATCATTATCATCATCATCACCACCTCTTCTGGAAAGCCTTTTCTCACCAAATCTCTTCTTTTTCCTGTATATACTCCTGCTGTTCTATACCCCTATAACGCCCTGTGCATATTACATAACACAAATGTAATCCTCAATTTTCTTTTCTTTCTTTTTTTTTTTTTTGAGTTGGTGTCTCACTCTGTTGCCCAGACTGGAGTGCAGTGGCCGCTCCTGGCCACTGCAGCCTCGACCTGCTGGGCTCTGGCGATCCTTCTGCCCCAGCCTTCTGAGTAGCTGGAACTACAGGCGCGCGCTACCACACCCGGCTAATTTTTTGATTTATTGTAGAGATGAGGTCTTGCCAAGCTGCCCAGGTGGGTCTCGAACCCGCGGGCTCAGGCAATCCACTCACCTCAGCCTCCCAATGCGCGGGATTACAGGCTGAGCCACCGAGCCCGGCTAATCCTCAATTTTCTACTGGTCTCCTTTTTAGACTACATAACCCATTTGAGGTAAGCATTGTTATCCTTTATACTACTCTCATTTGGAACAATAGGTACTTTGCACATACAACTGCTCAACTGATAACTGAACTGGAAAAAAAAGACACTGGTTTGTTCAATAGCTGCTTTAAAATTTCCACTATAATTTTATTCTTCTTTTCATATGTTTTAAGGAAACATATTAGAAATTTGATTATAAAATGAAGAGAGTAACATTCAGAGGGAAACAGATTCTTGCATTTGACCCCACTCAGTCACTGCTGATACTTGCCCTTCAATGCTCTGTCAATGATGTGTATGGCCATTGTCATGAGGGTCCAGCACTTAGAACATATGTCTGCAGAACTGGAGCAGAGTAATCATTACTCATTGTCAGTGATACCACCCACACCAACAGCAAGGCACACAGCTCTTACCTACAACATCTCCTCACATCGTCATAGTCTGTCATGTCAATGTCAAACACCATTTCTTTTTCCTGAGCCTGGAAAGCTCCTAGCTTCACTGTATTGTGTTGATTGGGCTACAAATACAGAATATCGGTCAGTCTCTGTAAGAACTTCCATGTTGTTAAATCCGCTTATTTTCTACCCAGATGGAAAAAGTAGCCAAAGAGAAATAAAGAAACTATATAAAGCCAAGTCTAAGTTAGTTAAAGTTAATTACTCTGGATCTCATACATAAAGGTTGATGACAGTTCTAATTACACCTAAAGCAGGATTTGAGAAATACATACCACCTACCATAAATACTTGTTGGTCAATAAAAATTATAATAAAGTTGTTTTTAGGTTTCTGATAAGGGAAAGTAAATACAAATAATGGCAAGGTGTTTTAAGGACCTATACTTTAACTGTACATATAAGCAATAAATATGCTTTTTTTTTTTTTTTAATTGGAGTCTCACTCTGTCACCCAGGCTGGAGTGCAGTGGCATGCTCATGGCCATCCCTGTGTCAACCTGCTAGGCTCAGGCAATCCTTTTGCCTCAGCCTTCCAAGTAGCTGGAACTACAGGTGTGTGCTACCACACCTGGCTAGTTATTTTTGATTTATTGTAGAGATGAGGTCTCACCAAGTTGCCCAGGCTGTTTTCAAACTTGTGGGCTGAGGAAATCCTCTCATCTCGGCCTCCCAAAGTGCTGGGATTATAGGTTTGAACTGCTGTGCCCGGCCACAAATATGCATTTTTAATAATTCAAAAAGATCTCCCCAATTGGGTTTAAACTGAGACTTTATTATACAGAGGCTATGGTCTACCAGGTAAAGAAGGTGGACTAAATATACATACTGGCTGGGCGATATGCACTATAGTCCCTATTCAGGAGGCTGAGGAAGAAGCATCACTTAAGCCCAGGAATTTGAGGGTGTAGTGTGCTATAATCGCACCTGTGAACAACCACGGCACTCCAGCCTGGGCAACAGAGTGAGGCCCCAACTTGGATGGATGGATGGATGGACGGATAGGTGATTGGAAGCTCTGTACACATGGCTGAGATTTCTTTACTGCAGCGTGATCTGGCTGGGTCATCTTATTAGAAAATCTCTGAAGTCATTTTCTCTAGACCTTTGCCAAATAAAAACTCTCCTAGCACAGAGATTTTTATTTTAACCACTGATCTCTCCCTGGAGCCTAAACCAGTACCTGGCACATCTGGTCAGATTCTGCAGAGAGGAATCTTCCAGTCTCCTTCTTGGGTTGGCAGTGGAAGGATATAGAAGTTGGGGGAAAGGGTTAGATAGTAACATTCCATGTATAAATGTCTAATTAGTCCCCCTATTAATCGGTACAATATACTGTATTTCAACTGTGTTTGTTGTCCCCCAAGTCTAGAGACCCTCTGTTCTATGCTTTCTAGAAAATAATTCAGGCAGATCCAGCGCAGTGGCTCATGCCTGTAATCTCAGTACTTTGAGAAGCCAAGGCCAGAGGATTGCCTGAGTTTAGGAGTTTGAGACCAGCCTAGGCAACATGACAAGACTGTGTCTCTACAATAAATCAAAAAATTCACTAGGCACATTGGCTCACCCTGTAATTCTAGAACTTTGGGAGGTAGAGGCGAGAGGACTGCCTGAGCCCAGGGGTTTGAGACCAGCCTGGGTAACCTGGCAAGACCTCGTCTCTACAATAAATCAAAAAATTAGCCAAGCGTGGTAGCACACACCTGCATTTTCAGCTACTTGGAAGGCTGAGGCAGAAGGATTGCCTGAGTCCAGCAGGTCAAGGCTGCAGTAGCTGTGAACGTGCCACTGAATTCCAGCCTGGGTGAGAGGAGACTTCAACTCAAAAAAAAAAAAAAAAAAAAAGGAGGCAAAGAAATTAGGATTAGATGATTAATCTAAAAGGCCTACCATCTGATTTTGGGATTTCTAAAAACACTAGAGCAAATAGGTAGAAAAAAATTGTGTTAAAAAAAGAAAAATTTTCCAGAACGAAAGGATATGAGTTCACTATTGTAAGGCCCATCAAGTATCTAGCATAGGAAATGAAAAAAAGATGTACACCAAGGTACATCACTGTGAGTTTTAGAACAGCGGGGACAGATGGAAAAATTCTAAGAGCTTCCGGGTCCAACACATTAGAACAAGAATCAGAATGTCCTTAGTCATCTTCTTTTTGTTTCTTTTTTGAGTCAGTCTCACTCTGTTGCCCAGGCTGGAGTGCAGTGACATGATCACAGCTCACCACAGCCTGGATCTGCCAAGCTCAAATGATCCTTTTGCCTCAGTCTCCCAAGAATCTGGGACTACAGGAACATGCCACCATGCCTGGGTAATTTTTAAAATTTTTTTGTAGCAACGAAGTCTTGCTATGTTGCCTAGATTGACCCCAAACTCCCAGGCTCAAGCAATCCTTTTGCTTCAGTCTCCCAAAGTGCTGGTATTACAGGTGTGAGCCACTGTACCCAGCAGAATGGCCTTAGTCTTCTAAACAGCAATACTGGAAAACTAGAAGATAATATAGCAGTGTCTTCAAAATTTTAATGGAAAATGATTTTCAAACCTAATCATTAGTCAAGTGTAAAAATAGAATAAAAACATTTTCCAGAAACATAGGTGTCAAAAATTTTGTCTCCATGCACCATTTCTCAGGAAGCTCCTAGAGGATGTGATCCACCAAAACAAGGAAGTAAACCAAGAAGAAGGCATAGGATTTGGGCAACAAGTATTATAGCATTAGGAGAGAGGCAATAGTAACTAGGGTGATTACAAGATCATATTTATCTTCCAGGCTTAGAAAGCAATCAATCCAGACTGGAGGTCATAAGGCTAAACAAGAAATTTCTTCAAGATGAAATCAATAAGCCAGATGTGGTGGCTCACGCCTGTAATCCCAGCACTTTGGGAGGTGGAGGCAAGAGGATTTGCCTGAGCCCAGGGGTTCGAGATCAGCCTGGGCAACCTGGCAAGACTTCGTCACTACAACAAATAAAAAAATTAGCTGGAAATGTAGTTCCAGTTACTTGCAAAGCTGAGGCAGAAGGATCACCCAAGCCCAGAAGGTCGAGGTTGAGGTGGCTGTGAGCATGCCACTGCACTCCACCTGGGCAACAGAGTGAGACTCCAACTTAAAGAAAAAAAAAAAATCAACAAACTATCTGATGGGTCTAAATATTCTGGGAGATTTAGATAATTGGCAAAGAGTTGGGATTGAATTAGTGATCTAACTGTAATTTTTTTTGTTTTGTTTTATTCTGTCACCCAGGCTGGAGTGCAACGGCACACTCATGGCCACCATAGCCTGACCTGCTGGACTCAGGCTATCCTTCCGCCTCAGCCTTCCAAGTAGCTGGAACCATAGGCATGAGCCACCACACCTGGTTAAATTTTTGTTTACTGTAGAGACGAGGTCTCACCAAATTGCCCAAGCAGGTCTTGAGCCCCTGGACTCAGGCAATCTTCTCACTTCCGCTTCCCAAAGTGCTGGGATTACAGGCTATCGCGCTTGGCTTCTAACTGTAATTTTCAATATAACAAAAAGTAAATTAGAAGCATCTGGGAATAGGAACGTTTTATGTGTGGTAAGGGCTAAATTCTCATCTGCCAGAGTAGAAAGACAGTAGATAATGCTTAAAATGGAAAAAGTATGTTATTTAGAGACAGGGAGGCAAATACTGTAAGAATTAGCTAAAAAGAAGTGGTTGTTTCTGGGTAGCAAAAAATGAGGGGGAGGGTTAGCACATTTTTTTTTTTAAACAGTCTAACAGATGTTCTTGATTTTGTAAACTATATATATACCTAACTGGTAAAAATCATAAAACAGAACATATAAATAAAAAAGGTCTATAGATGCTTCTGTTTTGGCCCAATAAAAAAAAGACTTTTTCCTCCCTTTAGTGTAGGAAGAACAAAGTAGAGTGGCATCCTGACCCCTCTTAGAGTTTCATTCTGTTTTATTCTCAACTTCTTTTGTTTTTTTTTGAGTTGGAGTCTCACTCTGTCGCCCAGACTGGAGTGCAGCAGCCGCTCCCGGCTACCGCAGCCTCGACCTGCTGGGCTCCGGCGATCCTTCCACCTCAGCCTTCCAAGTAGCTGGAACTACAGGCGTGCGCTACCACGCCCGGCTAATTTTTTTTATTTATTGTAGAGATGAGGTCTCACTTGCCCAGGCAGGTCTTGAACCCCTGGGCTCAGGCAATCCACTCACCTCAGCCTCCCAAAGGCTCGGGATTGCAGGCTGAGCCACCGAGCCCGGCTTCAAGACCCATTTTTAGGGTGCCCTTCAGTTTACTCTTTACTGTTACAATTTAGAGGAAAATGGTGTATTTAGAAAGTATTTGCTAGTAGGGAATACCATTTGATGGGGTTACTTATTTATTTAATTTTTTTAAAGAGACGGGGTCTTACTCTGTTGCCCAGGTTTGAGTGGAGTGGTACAATTGTAGCTCACTGTAACCTTGACCTCCTGGGCTCAAGTGATCCTTCCACCTCAGCCTTCTGAGTAGCTAGGACTACAGGCGTGCACCACCATGCCAGGCTAACTTTTCTTTTTAAAAAAATTTTTTGTAGAGTTAGGGGTCTTATTATGTTGCCCAGGTTGATCTTGAACTCCTGACTAAGTGATTCTCCCACCTCTGCCTCTCAAAGCTCTGGGATTACAGGCATGAACTAACTTGCTTAGCCTCTTATTAAAATATTTTTGAGTTTTGGTTATGATAGTGCATAGTTTTTAGTGCCTGAAGAATGGAGTTGACTATTAAACAGAGTCTGGTAAATATCGGAAATAAATTAGAGTCATGGGCAAGAAGTAAAGAAAGTACAACAATTGGATTGGGTATTTGGAAAACTTAGAGGGAGATAGCAAGAACTTTGAGAAATTAAAACTTCTTTGTCACTTTGTTTATTGAGCATCTGCTATAGACTGGGAGTTGTGCTAGGATCTAGCAAAATAAAGGGGAATATAACACAGTTTTTCATGGAACTCATAATGGGGTGACAAACATGAACAGATAGCTTTTAAATATTACCATAACTGAAATGATACATATTTGCTCCGACTTCTCTGTTGTTTTTGGAGATTATCGAGGCTGGGGTAGAAGTCTGTGAAGCTGACATTAAATGATGATGCACTAACTAAACTGGTGCCTAACTGTCCATTCTTCACACCCATGACTTTAAGTCTCTAAAGCAAGTGACACCACACAGAACTGCAGGTTTGCATTCAACTCAAGAGATGTCTCTGTTAGTTCTTTGTGGTGAGTGGATGCAAATCTGAGAGCATGGTATACAGTGGAGAAGGCTTGGATAAGAAAAAATGATCAAGAGATGTGTTAGTTTTCTGTTGCTACTGTAATAAATCACAAATTTAGTGATATAAAATAACACAAATTTATCATCTTACAGTTCTGGTGGTTAGAAGAATAACATAGGTGTCATTGGGCTGTTGGGAGGGCTGTGTTCCTTCTGGAGGCTCTAGGGGAAAATCTGTTTTCTTTTCCAGTGTCTAAAAACCACCCACATTCCTTGGCTCATGGCCCCTTCCTCCATATTCAAATCAAGTGATATCAGGCCGGGTCCTTCTCATGCTTCCATCTCTTTGGTTCTCTGGTCCCAACCTCAGAAGATTCTCCTGCTATGATGATTCATGTGATTATATTAGACCCACACAGATAACCCAGGATAATCTTGTTTCTCAAGGTCCTTACCTTTAATCATGTCTGCAAAGTTCTCTTTTACATGTAAAGTAACATATTCCCAAATTCTGGGGATTAGGATGTGGACTTCTCTGGGGACCATTATTCTGTCTGCCAGAAAAGGAGAGTTTGATCCTTTCTGCTGTGTCTGTGGCTCTCTACCCAAGTGAAGATTTTTATACCACTGCCATAATTATTGTGCAGCCCCATTTGATGTTATTCCTTGACTCAAAAATACACCTTGACCAGGCACACAGATAACTCCATAGGGGAGACCTTAGTCACCCCTTCTTTTTTGTCTTATTTTTTTAAGAGATGGAGTCTCTGTTGCCTAGGCTGGAGTGTAATGGTGCGATCATAACTCTTTGTAATCTCGAACTCCTGGGCTCAAGTGATCTAATTTTTTATTTTTTAGAGATGAGGGCCTTACTATATTTCCCAGGTTGGTCTCTAACTCCTGGATTCAAACCATCCTCCCAAGTTGCTGGGATTAGTGTGAGCCATCTCACCTGGCTCCTATCCCTTCTTATCTTAGTTCTGAACAAGAACTCTGTGTTCTGGTGGTATGCGTTTACTCACCATTGCACTTCATTCCCTGTTCCTTTGCACGTTTCTAACTCTGTGACTTTGCCTGAGTGTTTCCTTCCAAATCCAAATGCCCCCTTCCCCTATTTCCACCCATCCTTTCTGTGAAATCCTGTGACACTGATCATGCTCACTTCACATTTGGAGTTCACAAATAATTATCTAGCACTGTCATTTAACTTTCACATGAATGTATTTGCTTTTCTCATCTACAATAGCTTAAGTACTTGTTAGAAAGTCTTGGAATTCGCCCTCGCAGACACCGATTGCATGGTCTGGGATGGGGCCTAGAAGTATGGCATGAAACAACCTGTATGGGTGATGCCCCAACACAACACTGTGCTAGAAACTTCTTGAGGGAGAATATTCATCTGTTGGCTCAGTGATAGGCATCATGCTTTGCATGCTGATAGAGGTTATTATGTTTTTGAGAAATGATATCAGTTTTCTGAAGGCAAGTTTTAATCTAGAAAGAGAGTGTCTTGTGGGAAGAGCGTAATAGCATTACAGGCACCAAAATGTGCACCGTCTCTTTGGAGTCAACTGTTGAGTTGTAAAGTTCAAAGATGAACAGAGAGCCAGTCTGTCTCTCTAGGTGGATGTGGAAAAACAAACAGTACAATTGAGATTTGGGAATAACCATTA
The DNA here is from genome assembly GCA_963574415.1 of Tarsius wallacei. NCBI lineage: Eukaryota > Metazoa > Chordata > Mammalia > Primates > Tarsiidae > Tarsius > Tarsius wallacei. The sequence continues at coordinate 12,232 of CAUYQG010103714.1, forward strand.
CAATGGTAAAATCACCATGTCTTGAGATGTACTTTTTTGGTTTACCTTTTCTGTGTTTCAGGGACCTAATGTGAAATATCAAAAAGCAGAGATTTTATTGTGGAAAAGATTTGAGTAAGAGGATATGGCCAATTCTTGGGAACATGCAGAGAGAACTCTCTGCTTTAGTGCTCATTCTGATAACTAGTTCTTCTTGATGAGTGGAATGCAAAGAATACTAAAAAATCTGAGTTCCCACTGAACCAAGCATTTTTGGAATGAGGCCTCTCATGAATATGCCATGATTTTTATTTCTGCTTTTGTTAGGATTGCAATGGAGTCTTTGTTATTTTATATTATTTTCTAGATTCCCTGAAGAGTTTAAGTCCAAATGATAGGATTTATTTTACAAAGTTGATTTATTTTTTTTCAAATTTCAGGGGTTTTATAGCATAAAATAAAACTTTATTAATAGACTTATTAAGCAAAATGCTTTTTATTTCTTTCAGTTTTGTACTTTATTACTTTTCCTATTGACTTGATGGCAGAAAGAGAAGTCATTTATTTGTTTTGAGAGTAGCTCTTTGAATAACTAGCTGTTTTATAATTCCTTTTATAATAGGATTCTACCTGTTGTAAATAAAGGAATTTAATCTGGGTTGGAAGAGGAGATCTTTAAAATAACAGATGTTAACTTTTTGAATGTACTAAAACTTTTGAAATGTATACTTTAAATGGGTGTATTGCATGGTATGTGAAATATATCTCAGTAAAGGTGCTGAAAAGAAGTAGAGGAAAAACCTCCTAAATGTTTCTGTGAGCTGGAAGCTGTGACAGTAGTAATACACTTTTATTGGAAATCACCAAAATTTCCATTTGATTCCCTAGTTGCCAAACAAACACGGGAATATTTTTTTTCATATTATTAACTTTTGTTGAAAAAAAAGTTGTTATGAGATGAATTTTGCTAGGCACTTTAACAGCATTCTTTGATTCAATTTAGGCCACATCTCTATGTGCCTGTTAAATATAAATATTCTATAAATCAAGTATACTGTGAAAATTCATGTTCTTTTTCCAGTGGGCTCATTTGTCTACCTAGTGGTTATGTTAAGGTTCTATGATGACATCTGATTAAAATAACACAAATGGGATCAATAAGGGCAAAGAATAGCATGTTCTATGCATGCAGAGCTAAATTGAAATATAGATAATGAATGAACATATTTGGCTTCAAATGTTTGAATGTTTTTTTAGCAGCCATTATGTGGTACAATGTCCTGCCAAGTAAAATAAAATGAAAGACTGAAAGAAGTTACCATTCAAGTACTTACTGTATACCTTATTTCTTTTGGACGGAAAACTGATTTGTCACAAAGCTCACAATTAAAATTCACAGTAAAACAATGCTTGGGAGTAATCAAGGACTTTTGGTCTAGTATTGAATTAAATTGAGCCAATATTTGTTGAATATCTTTCTTGCCCACAACTACCCTCTCTGTAGAGGATAAAAGAAGAGAAGGATGAACCTATCCTTCAAAGAACTGATAATTTGGAACAGAGCTGTACAATGGAACTATTATACGAATCACATAACTAACTTTAGATTTCCCAGTAGCCGCATTAAAAGATTAAAAAAAGAAATAGATTTTGAAATTTTATTTTTAATAATATATTTAATCCAACCCAATATATCAAAAATGTCTTTTCAACATGTAATCAATATAAAGATTACTGAGATACTTTACATTTTTTTCATACAAAGTCTTCAAAATCTGATGTATGATTTACTCCTATTGCATGTCTCAAGTTGATGCTAAATTTTCATAGGAAATATTTGATCTGTTTTTAGATTATAAGATGTAGTGTGAAAAAAATAGATTTACATACCTAATTAGTTCCAATCATACTTAAAGGATTTTCTTTTCTTTTTTTCTTTTTTTTTGAGTCTCACTCTGCTGTTGCCCAGGCTGGAATGCAGTGATAGATTCACAGCCATCGCAGCCTTGACCTGCTGGACTCAGGCTAGTCTTCCACCTCAGCTTTCCAAGTAGCTGGAACTGCAAGCGTGTGCTACCATGCCTGACTTATTTTTTGATTTATTGTAGAGATGAAGTCTTGCCAAATTGTCTAGGCTGGTCTTGAACCCCTGGGCTCAGGCAATCGTCTTGCCTTGGGCCTCCCGAAGTGCTGGGATTACAGGCTTGAGTCACTGCGCTCGGTGCTTAAAGGATTTTCAATAACTGAATCAAATATCTGTTTTAAAGTTTGAATTAAAAACGAATGAAAATTAATAATGTTAAAAATTCAGTTCCGCTATCACTCTAACCACATTTCAAGTGTCAATAGCCCTGTGTGGCTGGTGGCTACTGTATTGAATAGCACAGATTTGGATGCTGAGACAGAAACACCAGAAGGGAGGCACTGTGTCCAAGAAGCCAAAGAAATGACCTGAAGACACTGGGCGAGATATGGGCTTTATTTGGGAACTACAGGGAAGGTAGTCCAGGAGCAAATGACTGGATGGTAAAAACCACTCCCAATTCTAAAAGGCACATGGATTATATAGCATTTTCCACAGGGAGGAGTGAAAGGTTAAGCGTGAAAAGGGAAGGGTTTCTAGTGTCCAGGTGTAGTGTGAGAATGTGCTTATACATACGTTGCATTTGCATGTGTATGAAATGTGGTTGTGAATTCTCTCTGGAGGTGAGATTTTTAGTATTATAATGAACTAAAGGTGAACTAAAATTAACCGAAGGTTATGAGGCTTGATCCAGGTGTGCTGAATCTAGTCTGAACCAGCCCAGGGGCCCTCAAGGAAGGGTGCTTGAGAACATTCTCTTTGCGTGGCTGCAGGATGGGATCAGCAGGCATGGAGAACACTTTGCCCATGGCCAAAGCATTGACCTACCTGCCCAGGCATGGAGCCTGAGAGGATATTCTGGTTTGGCATGCCCAGGACCTCTCCTCAGGCTCCAACCCCCACTTGGGGCCATATTCAGGATGTGCTCATGTTGTTACTGAGTGTTTGTCACCCTGTGGTCTCTTAAATACTTAATTCAGTGGTGTGGAATTATGAGATCAATTTCTGTGCTTTTGTATAGGATAATAATGAAGATGTATGGACTAGTGTATTGCTGTCTGATAGAGCCTTCTGTGATGAAAATGCTATGTTGGCACAGTTTGGTAAGGTAGTCACTAGTCCCTTGTAGCTTTTGATCACTTTAATGTGGTAAGTGCAATTAAAGACTAAATTTTACTTTTGTTTAATTCAAATTTAAATAGCCACATAGAGCTAGTGGCTATTGTGCTGGACTAGAGTCTCAGGAAGGAGCCACAGCTTGAATTATTATAGGCAGTGAAAAAAGGATAAGACATTATTATTGAATAGGGAATAGCAAAGACCCAGTGGTTTTCAAACATTATTGCACATTGGAATTATAGGAGAATTTAAAAAAAAACAACAGCAACCTATGCTTGGCTGTCACTCCCACACATTCTGATTTAATTGGTGGAGATGACCTACTCATTAGGATTTTACAAAGCTTTCATGGTGATTCTGATATATAGCAAATTTGGAAACAGATCTGAGTTTGTATTATAAATTCTCCACAAATCTATTTCCTTGCTACTTATATCATACATAAGTTTGCTAGGTGCAAGCATAATTAAAGAACCACGTCTGTGCCTTGTGTTTTCTAGGTTCCTAAGACTATTAAATATATGCTCTTATTTGATCATATCCTGTGCATTAGATGGAACAGAAATAATCCCACTTGACTATAAAAAGACAAAGATTCAAAGGTTAGTTGACTCGCTGGAGGTCACATAGTTGGGCAGGGTGGAGGGAGGGAAATGGAGTCTTGTCTTAAACCTGGATCTCGTGTTTCTGCCACCACATAAACAGAGAAATATAGAGTATCCAGCTTCCTCCAATTCATGGCTTGTTTTCTCTCTCTTCATAATAGAGCCCTTGTGCTTGGATTTATAAAGAATGTTTCTCTTGATATTTAGGGAAAAAAATCTCATTAACAATTGGATGTTTGTAGTCCAACGGAATCATGATCTTCTAAAGAGTACAGTGTTGGGTGTTAGGAGTTCTCTGCTCTCTTCCTGGTACAACATATGATCTTGGTGACCTTGAGTTAGCCAATTAGCACATCAGATTTCTAGTTGTTAGAATGGGAGTTATCAAACCTGCTTGTTCTATAACTTAAAGAATTGTTGTGAAAAAAATGTCATTGCCCTGAAATGGAGACCAACATTTATATTTCTGGGAATTGTATTTGTCCCTGAAATACTTATGATAATAAACTTTTTTTCCTGTCCCTCTTATAAATAGTAATGGTTTTAAAATTGAGTATTTTTCATATGCCAGACATGAGTTAACTCAACCTTCACAACAACTCTGGGAGATAGAATTACTACCCCCGTCTTACTAGAGGAAGAAATCAAGGTTCAGTGAGTTGCTGGAGGTCACATATCTTATTAGAGACAGAACTGGGATTAGAACCAAGGTGGTTTTGCTTCAAAGCCTATGGTAATATTTGCTTCAGAGAACTAAATCATACCCTTACGGTCTGAGTGCAATTTGCCTTTAATAGGGTGTTTACAATGTTCAATGTTATTGGTACCAAGAGGAGGCAAGATTTCAATATTGTCTTTGAAGTTTCCACTTAGACTTATAATAGATGGTGGATATATCCTCAGTCTTAGATAAAATAAAAGCATCTCCAGAAAATATTGCTATTCACATGGCTCATATTCAAAAGCAGTGCACTTGCTATACTGAGGCAGACTTCAGACCACCCTTCCCTGACCCGTACTTTTTCTCATAGGGATCCTAGAGAGACCAGTACTATTCAGCCAGAATTTAATTTGAAATGAATTAGTTAATAACCAATTGATTGTTGTTTTTTATTCTCCCTAGTTCCTCCCCTTGGAGAAAACTGTTTTCAACCTAGAATAGGTATGTGCTGTTTGGTGGTTAATTTTCAAATATGTGTCCTCCCCCTTTGCTTTTCTGTGCATGCCAACAAATAGGATGGCGAGTCCTTTTGTTGTTGTTAACTCCTTTGGCTAGCTTTAAACATGTTCTCTTTTTAGCCTTATTTTCCTAAAAGCTCAGTGTAGACATTTCTTGTTTGGCTCCCCTTCTCTAGGGTATGATAACTCTCAAGGTCTCTGTAGCTCCTTGGGAATGCATCCCCTTGATGGACTGAACTTTGTCCACTCCAGTGAAATTGTTTGGGGGGAAAGGGAGCAGAATACACTTTCAAAAAGGTTTCTCCTGGCATTCGTCTGTTGATGAGCTTTTGTAATTTCTATTTCACCGTCCTTGCCCTAGAGGATAACCTTGGATCTTAGTGTAGACTAGATTGAGTGTAAAATGAGTTAGCACAAATGAAGTGGAAACAGATCAGTACATGAGGAGGAGGCTCAGACGCTAAATCCTTTAGTTCATTAAGGTTGAAAGCATTTCTCTCAGAGCCTCTCTGGGAACGCTTGTCCTATTTATCAGAGAAATAAGCCACTGTATGCATGCTGTTGCTGTTTATGCCTTTGACATTTGTGCTCAGCAAAGTGTTGAGGGTTTTGTGGTTGATACCGAAAATTGCCCTCATCTCTGGCTTCAGGAAGCTTATGGGAAGGGGAGATGACCTTATTTGCTAGATATTCGTTTAGCTCTGCTCTGCTAGGCACACTGTGTACAAAGTTTTAAAAGAGCTATGAGTGTTATCTTCCTGGCTTACAGTTCAGGTATGATTTGTAATACAGTGTGATCAGTGCTACCATGGAAGCATGAACAGTGTGAGCTAGCATAGCCCAGAGGGAGTGATGAACACTACCCATGAAGTCAGGGAAGTTTCACAGAGAAGTGGAGTTGAGAAGAGTTTTGAAAAGGTTTCCCCTCAGACTTGTGAGATAGGGCATCTTTGCAGGCAAGAACACCCAGTGCAAAGGCACTGAGGTGGGAAACAACCAGATATGTTGGAAAATGTGCCATAATAACAGTGTGAGACCTGAATTCAATGCTATTTTGTGTGTTGTAGGCAGTAGGTTCAAAGGAGTCCAAGATCAGAAAGGCTGAACTTGCCAGGTTTGGAAGTACTCCATTAGAATGGCAGAGTGTTTAAAGTGGGACAAGGGAAGGAGTCCATTGAGGTTAGGGGAGAGATGGCCCCTTTAACACCCTGAACGAGACTTCTAAATGTGAGTCCCAGTGCAGTGCTGTATTTTGATTGTTTTTGCTTCTATTCCTTTAAGGATATATTTCATTTAAGCCCCAGTAATCCAGATTGTGGCAGTGGATCTACCCTCCCCTTGCTCAAGCTAAGCAGTTGGCATGGGCAGGGATCTGAAGACTCAGAATTGTCAACTGGAAGTACTTTCTTTTCTTTTTTTTTTTTTTTAAGTTGGAGTCTCACTCTGTTGCCCAGGCTGGAGTGCAGTGGCATACTTAGGCCACCCCAGGATTGACCTGCTGGGCTCCCGTGATCCTTCCGCCTCAGCCTTCCAAGTAGCCGGAACTACAGGTGTGCACTATCATGCCCAGCTAATTTTTTATATATTTTAGAGACGAGGTCTCATCAAGTTGCCCGGGCTGGTTGTGAACTCATGGGCTCAGGTAATCCACTTGCCTCTGCCTCCCAAAGTGCTGGGATTACAGGCTGAACCATGGAGCCCAGCCAGTACTTGCTTTTCTTTAGAGAGATCAAATTTCTTCCATGGAAGAATGATGTAAACACACTTATCTTAGAGCTCTGCCTCCAGGACACCTGTGGCCTTGTAAATCAGAGCAAAGAAAAGGAGTTCCCTAAAATGTCTGCTTTGGGAACATACAGATATCGTAGTGAGAATATTCTTGATAAGGCCACCAGTTTTTGGTGGAGGTGAGAGTTTGTGATAGGGACCCAGAACAATTGCTGGAAAGATTGCAAAGTGGAGAATTATGATTGGCTATTTTCAAGAAGCAACTCAGTGTTGTAGAAAAAAGCACTGGAGTAGGATTTGGGAAACTTGGGACCTAATCCTGGTTTGACCCTAATAAGATGACCTTGATCTTTCTGAGCCATAGTTTCCTAATAGGCAAATTAGGAGAATAATGTTGAGAGACTCAAAAGAGCATATAACTGGGCCTGTAAACCATGCAGCACTTTGCAGCATGAGGACTGTTTGAACCTTGTCATTTGGTACTGCCGTCTGGACACTGTGTGTGTCTTCCTGCCTGCCACGAGGGAGGAGACATTCTCCATGGGTCTGGGCTGCACCTGCCTCTAGGTGACTCATTGGAATTCTGAAAACCACCTTATCTTTGAAGAAAATGCTTTTTACTACTAGTAAAACTTCCTATTTAAAGTTTATTTTCTGTTTAAGGTTTTCTTAAATGGAGATGATTTCAAAGAAGTGTCTGGAATTCTCTTCTTCCTCCCTTAACCCCTTTTAGCCTTCCTATCCCCAGTCACCACTGAGATATCTCTAATTGAGGGTGGATTATGTGGTGGGCCACTATAAATTTGAGTAATCAAAATGAGAGTCTGGTTAGTAATTGGGTTTAAGAAGAGTCAAGATGAAGTCAGTCATCTCATGCAACAAAAATGGGAAAGGCCGTTTTGTTAACACTGGGCTGCCTTTGCCCTCCTTCATAAGACCTCCCAGGTTTTCCTCAGTATTAAGGGATGGGGGAGAAGATGGTGGTGTAGACAGCCCTGAACTTATCTCCCTTTAAACTAAATAGAGCAAGTCTTCTTCCTCTTTCAGCTAGACCCGAAGAAACATGGTAGCCTTTGCAGTTCCCTAAAAAGCTGTAAGTAGGATGCCAGCAATAATATCAGCGTCTTTCTGTGAATTCTGATTGGTGCTCTGAGATTGCTGCTTCTCTTCCTGAGTAACAAGGCTGCACAGATTGTGTCCCTGAAGTTTTGACGCTTGGGGGATTATTCCCTCTTTATTTTTCCTGCCTCCTCCAACCTGAAAAGCCTCACTTATTGCCAGAAGGTCTGAGTGAGGCAGGGCTACTCCTAAAATAAGGCAAAGCTTAGCGTTCTTGGCTTGCCTCACTCTGTCGCTTCCCTGGACTGACACTTCCTTACCTCAACCCTTGTGTAGTAAGCCCAGAGCCCGGGCAGAATCTCAGTTCTCCTTTCTTTCTGATCATTTGGCTCTTTTTTCCTTCAAGAGCTGGAATCATGGACCTTGTTTGTTTACTATCCTCTCCACCATCTCATTCCTTTTTCCTGGATGTGCTAACATGTTCTTCTACGTGCTGAACCTGTTTATCAGTAATTCTTATTGGATTGTCATACCTTTGGCAAACTGAAATGAAACACAAAAATCTCAAAATCGATGTAACCAGACGCCTCAAACTTAATATATACCATATGTGCTCACACTAGGAATTTCATTTGTCCCTTTTGGTTACTGATACTTCTTTCCACTCTCCTGCTTCTTCCCTCAGTCCGTGTTTCCTGCAAATGGAAGACTGACAGAGCTTGTCCTGTATGAATGCTGCTGACTTTACTGGTGGCCCATGCTTAGGAAGTTATGCTGCATCTTTTTGAATGCCATGCATCCTGTTTTGATAGCATATTCTGTTTAAAGACCTGTCTGTCCCTGTATTGCTTTGTGGTCAATGTTAATGGTATAGCATTAATTCTGCTCGGCATTGTCACAGTGAGCTAGCTGTGGATTTTATCAGTATGTGCACAGGATATGCATGTGTGCACACAATGGGTTTTGCCACACAGCGCTTCTTTCTGAGAGCAGGCCGGGTCAACTGTTGATGCAAGCCAACAGCATTTGTTTATTGAGCTCTTAATATTTGCCAGGCACTGTGCTAAGGTCATTTAATCATCAAAATAACTTAGGTAGGTACTATGATTATCTTCATTCTGTTTAACCATTGCAGACCTGAGGCAACAGAGTAGTTAACCCACTTGCTAGTGATCAGAGGATCTGGATTTTCAAGCCAGGCAGTCGGGTTCCAGATCTCATGGTCTTATCCATTTCAAAATGGCAGCTGCTAAATTATTAAGCCAAATTATTATCCCAGGAATTGATTTAGCCCCTGGATGAGAAAACATAGAGTAGTCACGGCTTCAGTTTAACGGTGATACCTTTAATTGAGGGGTTCTGATGAATTCTGACTTTATTATAGGCCTTAAAGCCTTTGCTTAAGAATCAAATTTATCTGAGACATGATGAGATTCCTGAAAAGTTAGTGTGAGGGGAACTAGGGCTATACTGCCAATATAACAGCCACTAGCCTGGGCAGCTATGGAGCACTGGAGATATGGCAAGTGTAACTTAGCAGCAAATGTTTTATTTCATTTTTATAAATTTAAATTTAGAATCAGATACTCAGTTCAGTTATTGGAATTTTTTTTGTGTGTTTAAAACAAGTTGGGTATGTGAAACTATTTTTTTAATTGTATGTTTTATGAAATCTAAACATAAATTAAGTATGTCTGAAAATTTAGGGTGCGAATTAGAATGTGCTATAAGTATAATATACACAGGATTCCAAAAACTAATTTTGCATTTTTTTCTGCTATCTCATTAAAATTTTATGTTGATCACATGTTGGAATTATACCTTATTTAAGCCAATATATCTAAAATATTATTTAAGTCAGTTTAACTTTTTTTTAATGCCACTGCTAGAAAATTTAATTCCAAATGTGGCTGTCATTATAATTCCTTTAAACAGTACTGTTCTGGAGCATAGAGGTGAATACTCTTCCATATAGTAATACCCTACTAAAGCAAGTGCTCAAAAGATAATTATTGACTAGGGGATGGGAGCTGGCTAGGAGAACTGATTCAGTGGGGAGGGCTAATGGAACCTGATTACTTTTGTTGCGATTGGCACTTATTTTAGGATAAAAATGAAGTAATAATGATATATATTAGACTCCACATAACATATACAATGCTTTATAGCCTTTTTCAGTAAATTACTGCTTTGAATCTCGTGATCAAATGAAGTAGAGAAAATTAACATGAGCCAATTACTCTTGTTCAGGTTGCGTTTTTTTGTTTCTGCTGTGAGCTGGATGACACTGACGCTCTCGATTAATTTTTCTTCTCTTTGGTGGTATCTTGCAATTAAGTGTATGACGCCCTCTGGGACCAGACTCCTCCCGGCCTCTTTTGCCTCTTGGCCTGCTGCTCACCAGTTCTTTCCTGATCTGAAAACCCTGTGTGTACATGCTGTTTCAGGTCTCCTTGCTGTCATTTGTGATACCTAAGAGGCAGGCATTGACACTCGAATCAGAATTAAGTGTCTGTGTTGCTTTGGGATTCCACATGCCCTGAGAAATGACACACAGACGTTGTCATCACTTCTCATTATCTGCCTACCTCTAGCGACTCTCCTTTAGCCTCCTTGGCTAGTATATCTTTTTCCACGTGCTCCCTAAATGTTTGTATGGCCCCAGAATGGCACCTTTTTTCCTTATGTTATTTGTCATTCTGCATCTTTCTGAACCTTTCCCAATCTCCCTCTTGCCTGGGGTGCCCAGTGGTTGTTAAATTGGGGTGGAAATGCTGAATGTTGTGTGTCTTTACACTCCCCTTGAAGGAGCCAACAACTTAAAATTCTACACGTAAGTGATCAAGCAATTAAGAGTCAGGAAATACATGTTCTTTTTTTTTTTAATATAATATTTTTTAAATTGTGATTTTGAGGGGTACAGTTAAGGGTTAGGTACACAAATATGTCTCGTTCAGGCACCCTTGTTGATAAGGAGTGTCCCCCCATCCCCAGACAGGTATTTACTGCCATTAATCCCTTCCCTTATCCCCCCCCCCCCATAGTTTCCCACCACTGTCAGTCATTTTCTTGTGGTAATACGTTGGATGATCAAGGTCTATTATATGAGTGAGAACATGTGGTACTCAGTTTTTTGTTTCTGTGAGAGGTCACTCAGTATTATAGACTCTA
>CAUYQG010103716.1:0-12139 GCA_963574415.1 Tarsius wallacei
ATAATTGTACAAGGTTCGATTATGAGTGATAACATATAGTACTCCGTTCTTTGTTTCTGTGATAGATCACTGAGTTCAGCAGATCAAAACCAGCCTGAGCAACTTGGTGAGACCTCGTCTCTACAATAAATTAAAAAAAAAAAAATTAGCCGGGTGTGGTGGCACACACCTATAGTTCCAGCTACTTGGAAGGCTGAGGTGGAAGAATCACCTGAGCCCAGCAGGTCAATGCTGTGGTGGCCATGAGCGTGCCACTGTACTCCAGCCTGGGTGACAGAGTGAGATTCCAACTCAAAAAACTATATATTTTACATCAGTGTAGTCGTTATATGTATATATAATTATATTTAAAACTACACTGATGTAAAATATAATCCAGGCTGGGAAAAAAATGAAAAAGATTTCTTCAACCCTAAAAACCCATTTTTTTCCCCTCTGATTAAAAAAAATCAAAACATTTTGTGGTCCCTAAGAAAATGTTTTGGTGGTTCCCTAAAGGTACCATGCGCCCTAAACATTGTGCCTGCTATGCCCAAGGAATAAGTTGGCCCCGATAAAAGGAAGAAGTGAAGCGAGCAGGTAATGACCCAGTCAGGAAAAACAGAGTCCCAGCCAGAAATGAAAAATGGGATTCTAAAGTTTCTGTTGGAAAAGTTATTCAACGGTTGACAGCTGCTCCACCTTCATGTGTATTTCTTAGTCTACATAACTGAGATGAGGAATTTTTATTGATATTTTAAAAAATCCTTTAAGCAATAAACATAAAGGACTTTTCTTTCTTTCTTTCTTTCGAGTCAGAGTCTCACTCTGTTGCCCAGGTTGTAGTGCAGTGGCACACTCACAGCCACCGTAACCTCGACCTGCTGGGCTCAGGTGATCCTTCAGCCTCAGCCTTCCAAGTAGCTGGAACCACAGGCATGAGCCACCACATCTGGCTAATTTTTTGATTTATTATAGAGACGAGATCTCACCATTTTGCTCAGGCTGGTCTCAAACGTCTAAGCTCAGGCAATCCTCTTGCCTCCACCTCCCAAAGTGCTGAGATTACAGGTATGAGCCACTGCACCAGTTACACTTTTATTTCTTTTTTTTTTTCTCTTTTAATTTTTATTTAAAATTGTGGGGTACAATTCAGGGCTAGGTAAACAAATATTCGCCGTGCAGTTACCCTTATCGATGAGGTGTGCCCTCCGCTTCCCCAGGCAGATATCGACTACTGTCAATCCCACCTCCCCATTCCCCCACCCCACTCCCTGCTTTGTGGCGAAAAGGGAACACTTCTACACTGTTGGTGGGAGTGCAAACTACTTCAGCCTCTGTGGAAATCAGTGTGGTGATTCCTAAAAGTTCTAAAAATCAACCTTCCATATGACCCCGCAATCCCCCTACTGAGAATCCCCTTTTTAAAAGGCAGATTTCTGAGCCCAACCACAGGCTTCCTCAGAGTTGCTGGGGATGAGGAACTTTTAACAAGCCCCCCAGATCATCTGAGTGCACTGAAACTGAGCACCACTTACCCATCTCTGACAAAGAGATAACAAAACGCTGGCTTTCTTCCCGTTCCATATATAACCTGTACTCTACATGAAAACAGCTTTTTATAATCATAAAGACATTTTAAGGAAAGCAATTACATTCTAGTCTTTCAAAAAAATTTTCTCATTTTCTTCTCTACTAGCATTTAGCTCACAATAATGACTCTTTTTTTTTTAGAGGAAAGGAAAAAACATACATTTTTAAAATTTAAGCCATAAAACAAAATGCTTGTCCTGCTGAGCTCTGGAAAAGACCTTTTTACCAGCCAGGACTTCTGTCTGCACAGGAGCCAAAAGTAGGCGTGTCTTATTGGTGGGAACAGAGTCCACATGGGTGCTCCCAGGAGCTGGGGGACAGCAGCGCATGGTGGTGCTCTCTCTGACTGGTGTGGACACCCTCCTCCACCCACTGGCTGCAACATCAGCATCCTGGCTCCTCACTAACTTCCTGAAATGATGTTTCCTAAGTTAGTATGGCTACAATATCAGCCTCAAAGGGTGGCTCAGGGATTAAAATGGAGTCATGCACAGAAAGTCCTTAGCATACTGCCTAACATACATACAGTCAGTGATCAATAAATGCCCATAACTGACAACACTCACATGGGCATGATGTCCGCAATCTCACACCCTGAAGGAAAGATACAACCATTTCTAACTTTTCTAACCATGAACATCTCTAGAGCAGGGAGAGAGAAGTCTAACCATGCCCCTGGAGCTCCTCCTCTCAGCTCTCTGGAGCAGAAGGGGAGTGTGAGAAGGGCTAGCCGCGTCCACACTTGGGCTACAGGGGGCTGTGGCATGGTTGTCTGCCCAGATACTGATACTGTCCTCAGAGGCCACACCCTTCACACGCCCAGGCCTCCCCAGGACACTCAATAGCACCTCTCCCCAAGTGGGCTTCCATAATCATGTGGTCAACATTCTGGGCTTATATATACTTAATTCCTTTCCCTGACAGCCATGCTTTTCCAAGAAAGAAAAGCAAAGAAGCAACAAGAACAAGCTGAACAAGAGACACAAGGTGAAACAGTTGACAATAATGCTTCAGAGCATTTTCCCTGGCAGCCCCGAACCCTGAGCATCTATGCCAGCTAGCATTGCAAAACACGTCTCCCTAATATTTTTGTAAGAGTCTCTCTCCATTTCTTCACAGCCTTGGGAGGAGTCAGAGGAAGAGGAGGGAGAGGCCAAAGGAGCCTCAGGGAGCCAGTAGGGAGGCACTGCTGTCTGGCTTCAAGCTGTTTCCACCTGGGAATCCTTCATGGGACAGACTTGGGTCACAGGCAGGGGGCGAGAGGAGGTGGTTGTGAGATTGGTCTAGAAGGAAGCACCCAAGACAGACTGGTCAATTCCAAACAAGTCTCCCAGATATGTTTGCTGAAAGGTTTTCAAGGGGTGTGGTCACATCCTGATTTACTTTCTCATGGAGGACATAACGTCAGGCACAAATAGTGTTTAATCAATATCATGACCTGATACTCCTAATGCCATAACACACTCAGGAGTGAACTTAGCGATGCACATTTATTTTCCAGACTCAGAAATCTGAGCATAAATCGTGCCTGGATGGAAAGACTCAGGAATTTTGCCTCATGCTGATATCTACGTTATAGGCAATATTGAAACTAGTACTGATTGTGCAGGTTGCAATGGCATCACTGGCTTGCAGCACATTCCATAAACACACTTCAATTCTATCTCCCTTGCATTCATAGATGATTACTGCCAGCATTCCAACATGGTGTATACCAGTTCCATGTTAGCAGGTATATTACATTATGATTGCTTAAATTGAAAACCCGTCGTCAGTGAATCACTCAAAGAACTGTTCTTTACAGAGCAAGGTGCTAGAAATAAAGTAGCAGGCAATGGTCCTGGCACATACTTCAAGGGTTGTCAAGACCTGTGGAATTAGAGTAGAATAACATTTCTATGGTGGTAAGCATTGCACCAAGTTGGCCAAACTGAACTGCATTTCCCAGAATTCCCTTTCCTATCATGCACCGTTTAGGTTAGAGAAATCTCATGGGTTTTAGAGGCATACATAACACCACAGCCTGACAGGTGTGTGGATACCAGATACAGCTGCAGCTTGCACGCGACCACCTCCATCACCATGTTAGAATGAGGCGGTGACTGTTCGATACTATGCCAGATCCTGCCTCATCTCCCGTGGTTTCTCCCAGCCTTGCTCCTTCTGCAGGTTACCTGCCATGATGTCGGAGGCAGTGTGGGGCCAACTTGGAAGGAGCAGGAAGAAGTGGAGAAGGCAGAGAAGCCCTCAGATAAGACTGCTTGACTTGGGTGCCAGTCTGCCCTCATTCTCCCTCACTTCATGCCAGTTTTTCTTCTCAGCTGTCAACTCTACTGATCTACAGTGACTTTGGGTCATGCGAGATTCCAGGTGATGGCCTCACAAAGATGTAAGCAGTCTATGTGCTTGTGTGAGATCTAATTCCGATAATAAGTATCTGATTATCTCTCAGGGTGGTTCTGCTCCCTGACAAAACCTTGAGCACTAAGAGATCAGTTACCTCTATTTTATAAGCAAAAAGGTTTGAGGATAGTCTAGAATTTACTAGCTCTCAAGGAAGAGTTGTTCTGAGTGTTTGGTCATGTAAGTATTATCAGCGCTTGCAAATCCAAGCAATAGACACATGCCAGCTCACGTATGAACTGAGGTATCCCCTTTGGCAAGAGCCAACAACCCAATTCCTAAACACCAGTTCAAACCTCCTCTGCTGTCCCCCCTCAATCCTACTTTCCTTTCCTGAACTGTGGGAAGTCCTCTACATACAAACCTTCTAGTTACAAACATCCAAAGATGCAAATGTGCATTTGCATGTCCAACCACATAAGTTAGTTCATGTGTCTGGCATGTACATTGTCACAAGTGTTCATCCTCTACAAGTGGTTGATTTCTTTATTTTTCTTTGTATAAATTTGTTTTTTATGTATTATGTGTGTGAAAGTATTATAAAGCTATTACAGTACAGTACTATACAGTCAATTGTGCTAGTTGGGTACCAAGGCTAACTTTGTTGGACTTACTTACAAACACATTCTCAGAAAGGAACTTGTTTATATATGGGGGACTTTTGCTAGGAAAGGCTTAATGGGGCCACATTCCAAGAAGAAATGCTGGGTTTAGGTCTGCCACAGCACAGCAGCATGCTTGGAGTCACGACATCCTCTGCACCATCAACCCTGATGATGGTTGCAGAGACCCAATATTCATACGAGGCTTTTCCACTTATGGTAACAGGCATGAATGTGAAGAGTCTCTTTCAGGAGAAATTATGATGACGTGAGTATTTAAAATTCAGGGTTTGTTTGCATTGAACTGCCTCCTAGTAAGAGATACCTACCTGCAAGGGAATTTTTTCCCAGCAAACCTGCAAAAGGAGCTGGTTACTTGGAGAAGCAACAAACATTTTTCTCAAATGTAAAGGTCAATCCCTCGCAGGGTTGGCTAGACTCTAACATACTAGAGACACAAGAAGAATGCAGGCTGGTGGCTGGTGGAACTGGTGTTTTCAGAATTGCAGCCTTTGCAGTTAGTTGAACTAACAGAGGTGGAGGTCATTTGAGAACTGTTCCAGAGCACTGACATCACCTGTTTTTGTGCCTTTCTCTCCCTCTAAACTATACCCTTCTTAGGGCAGGAACCATGGGCCTCATTTTTATTTGTAGCTTCATCAGCAAGCACAGTGCCTGACATATAGGAGGTACGTATTAAATTCTTTTAAAGCAAAAACACCTTGTTCTTGTTAAAGAGGAAACAAGTGTGTGTGTGTGTGTTTGTGTTTAGTCAGTGGTGTTATTTTGTAGCCCAGGAGGTAGTGCAGTGGCATGATCACAGCTCACCACAGTCTCAACCACCTGGGATCAGACAATTCTTCCACCTCAGTCTTCTTAGTAGCTGGAAGGGACTACAGGTGTGTACCATCATGCCTGGCTAATTTTTGTATTTTTTGTTGAGATGAGGTCTTGCACTCCTGAGCTCAAGCAATCCTCCTGCCTCAACCTTCCAAAGTACTGAGATTACAGGCGTGAGCCCAACCTGTGTGTGTGTGTGTGCGTGTGTGTGCACGCGTGCACGCGTGTGTGCATGTGTGTACGCATGCACGTGTGTGTGTGTATTTAAGAGACATTTTTAAAATTTACCAAAGACCAAGCCATCTTAAAAGACCAGGAAATACTCCCCATGAAGGTCTGGCTACATGAAGCTGGCCACATCAGCTCAGTCCGCCCCGGCATCCTATTCCCAAATAAAACAGAATTGGGACATGGGGCCATAAGAAGATTCTAAATTCCCTGGGGTCTGAGCCAGGAAATTTAGGATTATTTACCTGCCTCATTCCGTGTGGGCTACTGGGAGAAATAATAAAGCAAACCCATTTTAAAAACTACTCAAATCACAAAGCACAGCAAGGAAGACCAGGAGTACTAAGCAAACTGTCACCAACCAAGTATATGTGGAAATTTCCAGTGAGTGCCCAAAGAGGAGGTGCTGATGCCAGTGCCAGCCACAGACACTTGTGACCTCAGGCTATTCATTCCTGGCAATGCCTTTTGCTCCCGGTAGCAGGAGACACTCTACTTGGTGAGATAGTTTGGGTGTTGTTCCCTCAAATCTCATGATGAAATGTGGTCCCCATGTTGGAGGTGGGGCCTGATGGGAGGTGATTGGGTCATGGGGCAGATCCCTCAGGAATGGTCCTTCCCCCAAGAGTTGGGAGTTTAAGAGCCTGACACCTTCTCTCTCTCTCTCTCGCTGGTTCCCTCTCACGCTGTATGGCACACCTGTTCCCCTTCCCCTTCCGCCATGACTGTAGCTTCCTGAGGCCTCATCAAAAGTAGATGCCGGTGACATGCAGAACCATGAGCCAAATAAATCTCCTTTCTTTATCAATTATCAAGCCTCGGGTGCTCCTTTATAGCAATGCAAAATGGACACACACACTTGGTAAAGTGATGGAGCCCAGCCATCCAACACCAAGTGCATACAGGGCTAGGCCCTCTTGTCTCCCTGGACAGCAGACATCTCCTCCACCAGGGTCCCTGCCAACCCCATCCTGCTGGTCTTCTCATCCTTTACCCTTTTTTCCAAGTCAGCTGTACGCACGGCTTCCGTGACCATCCTCCCGGGCCCAGTTCTAGACCTGTATGTATCACGGTCTAGACCTGTGTCACAGACACTCTATCAGCCATCTCCCCCTGAATTCCTAGCACTCAACAACAAATTATCTCTTGAATACCTAGAATGCCCAGGCACAGGATATATCAAGGCACAAAGCATAGGCACCTGCCCTCATGCCTGCCCTCCCGGGACGTGCTTGTCAAACACGGTGTGCCCAGATGGAACCACCTGACCAGTGGCCCCTTCTCGCCCCACCCTGGGCCTTGGCAAGTACAGCATCACAGTTCACCCTCAGCTCTCCCCCGCCCCCAGGTCCCACATCCTGCCAGGTTTCCCCCTTCAGTTCTCAGTCCTTGACTGCACTCCACGCCCCTACCAGGCCCCTTTCAGCCTCACCTGCTGACTTTTCTCCTATTCTAACCTATCCCCATGCTGCCACCACAGTGGTCTTTCTGGAACACAGATCTAAGCATATCAGTCCACTGCTGTGACCATGCTCACTGCCCAGGTGATACCAGGCCCTCTGTCATCTTGCCCAGCCTCCACCATCACACTTACCTTCCACTCCTGCCCAAGTTCCAGCTTCGCCTAACAGGGCCCCCCCTCCCCAATCCACTCACCTCCTGACTCTGGTTCTCAGGGTATAAGCCCTGAGTCCTTCCTCCTCCTCCTGGCCTGCTAGATCCCCACTCATTCTCTAAGGACCAGCTCCACAGACATCTCTTCTTGGAAGACATCCTCTATTCAAGCAGGCCTCCATTGCTGCCTCCTCCAATTCAATGATAATTGCACTTACCTGCTTCCTGTCTTTCCTCCCCTCCAGATGAGTGCTACCCAAAGCCAAGGACAGTGCTATCCATCCAGGCCACCTGGACGCCCCACCCAGCACCATGTCTGGCATGCAGGGGTTGTTGAAATGCACAACTGCTCATGTTTGGAAACCCTCTGAATTAGAGATAAAAGCCTCTTGCCCCCAGGGAGGATCCTGAGTCTTCCTGTGAGCACTCTTCGTGTTCCAGGACAGAAATGTTAAAGTAGAGAAGGTAGCCACTCACTTCGCTCCTGGAGGCCACAGCCCGATGCAGGGGGGTCAGCCACATGTTGTCCTTGGCATTCACGCGAGCCCCTGGAACAAAAGGACAAGTTAGTGGTAGTACTGGGTCAAAGAATCCTGCTGACCTGAAATCAGACACTTCTCTTGCTCCCTGGCCTATGGTCATTCCAGTTTTCTGTTCTCTGTGATAGGCAGGTTCTGACCTGGCCTGGTCTGGGCAGGGAGACAAGCAGCATCTGTTTCATCTAAGGGTCTGGGACTCATCAGACATCTCCGTAAGAAGCAGCAGCTTCCTGGTACTTTGAAAGGATAAACAAGATTGATAGACCCCTAGCTTGACTGACCAAGAAAAAGAGAAAAAGTCCAAATAAACACAATCAGAAATGCAAAAGATCAAGTCACAACTGACCCTGAAGAAATACAAAAGATTATCAGAGACTACTACGTATACTTGTATGGAAACAAACTTGAAAACCTAAAGGAAATGGAGAACTTTCTGACATCACACAACCTCCCCAGGTTGAAACAAGAGAAATTGAGATCCTAAATAGACCAATAACAATCCAGGAAATTGACTATGTCATAAGAAAACTACCTACAGACTGGATAAAAAAATATGGTACATATACATGATGAAATATTATGCAGCCATAAGGAAAAACAAAATCATGAACTTCACAGGAGCCTGTTTTGACTTAGAGTCTATAATACTGAGTGATCTTTCATAGAAACAAAGAACTATCACATGTTCTCGCTCATAAGAGGACCTTGAACAATTATCATAATACTATAAGAAAATTATTGTCAGTAGGGGTAAACTGCCGGGAGGGAAGTAGGAAGGCAGGATTGGCAGTAGTGGGAATCTGCCTGGGGAAGAGGGGGCACACCTCATCAACAAGGGGACCTGCATAATGAACATTTGTATACCTAATTCTGAATTGTACCCTGCATCTTTAAAATTAAAAATAAAATTAAAAGAAAAAAAAACTACCTACAAAAAAAAAGGCCTGGACCAGATAGCTTTCCAGAAGAATTCTACAAAACATACAAGGAGGAACTGATACCAATCCTACTGAAAGTATTCCAGGCAATTGAGAAAGATGGAACTCTCCCCAAATCATTTTATGAAGCTAACATACATTGATACCCAAACCAGGTAAGGATCCAACAAATGATAACTACAGGCCAATATCCATGATGAACATAGATGCTAAAATTCTCAACAATCCTAGCAAACCAGATCCAACAGCACATCTCAAAAATCATCCACCACAACCAAGTAGGCTTCATTCCCAGGATACAGGGCTGGTTCAACATTCAAAAGACCATAAATGCAATTAAATACATCAATAGATGTAAAGACAAAAATCACATTATTATATCATTAGATGCAGAAAAAGCTTTTGATAAAATCCAGCACCCCTTCTTGATAAAAACCCTCGAACATCTAGGCATAGGTGGGACATACCTCAAAATAGTAAGAGCCATCCATGAGAAACCCACAGCCAACATACTGCTAAACAGACAGAAACTGGAACCATTTTCCCTGAAAATTGGAACAAGACAAGGATGCGCACTCTCACCCCTCCTTTTCAACATAGTTTTGGAAGTCCTAGCTAGAGCAATCAGACAAGAGAAGGAAATTGGGGTATCCAAATAGGAAAAGAGGAAGTCAAGCTATCTCTCTTTGCAGATGATTTGATGCTATACCTTGAAAACTCAACAGAATCTGTCAAAAGCCTCCTTGCACTGATAAAGGACTTTGGCAAAGTCTCAGAGTATAAAATAAATGTACAAAAGACAACCACATTTCTATACACCAGCAATAAACAAACAGAAAACCAAATAAAAAGCACAATCCCATTCACAATAGCCACAAAGCAAATTAAATGCCTTGGCATCTTCCTAACCAGAGACGTGAAAGACCTTTACAACGAAAACTACAAAACACTGCTCAAAGAAATCAAAGATGACACAAACAAATGGAAAAATATTCCAGGCTAATGGATTGGAAGAATCAACATGTCCATCCTACCAAGATGTCCATCCTACCAAGGCAATCTACAGGTTTAGCACAATACCCATTAAATTACCAGCAGCATTCTTCTCAGACCTGGAAAGGACAATACAGGAATTCATATGGAAACATATATGACCACAAATAGCCAACCCAATCCTCAGAGGAAAAAAAAATAAGCAGGAGGTATCACACTCCCAGACTTTAAACTTTATTATAAAGCTACAATAATCAAAACAGTCTGATATTGGAACAGGAACAGACGTATAGACCAATGGAACAGGATAGAGATTCCAGAAGCAAAACCTCAATTTCTCAACCAACTCATCTTTGACAAAGCTTCCACCACCAACCACTGGGAAGAGGAGACCCTATTCAGTAAATGGTGCTGGGAAAACTGGTTGACCACATGCAGAAGATTAAAACAAGACCCCTGGCCGGGCTTGGTGGCTCAGCCTGTAATCCCAGCGCTTTGGGAGGCCGAGGTGAGTGGATTGCCTGAACCCGCGGATTCAAGACCTGCCCAGGCAACTTGGCGAGACCTCATCTCTATAATAATCAAAAATTAGCTGGGAGTGATAGCACGCACCTGTAGTTCTGGCTACTTGGAAGGCTGAGGAGGAAGGATTGCCAGAGACCAGCAGGTCGAGGCTGTGAGGGCCAGAAGCATGCCACTGCACTCCAGTCTGGGCGACAGAGTAAAACTCCAACTCAAAGACAGCCCACAGACTGGGGAAAAATATTTTCCAACTGTATGTCTGACAAAGGCCTAACATCTAGGATCTACAAGGAACTTAAACATGCCGAAAAGAAAAAAAACAAACAGTCCCATTACAAAATGGGCAAAATATATGAATAGACACTTCTCAAAAGACATACGGCAGCCAACAGATACCTGAAAAAATGATCAGTCTCACTAGTCATAAAAAAAATGCAAATTAAAACTACACTGAGATACCACCTAACTCCAGTCAGGATGGCCATCATCAATAACTCAAAAACCAACACATGCTGGAGAGGATGCGGCAAAAAGGGAACACTTCTACACTGTTGGTGGGAGTGTAAACTAGTACAACCTCTGTGGAAAACAGTGTGGTGATTCCTAAAAGATCTAAAAATTGACCTGCCATACAACTCCACAATCCCCCTACTGGGAATATACCCAGAGGAATTCAAATCACTCTATGAGAAAGATACCTGCACACATATGTTTATTGTAGCATTGCTCACAATAGCAAAACATGGAACCAACCTTGCTGCCCATTGAAAGAGGACAGGATTTTAAAAATGTGGTACATATACATGATGGAATATTACACAACCATAAAGAAGGACAAAATCATGAACCTCACAGCAACCTGGATCGACTTAGAGTCTATGATACTGAGCGATCTATCACAGAAACAAAGAACTGAGTATCACATGTTCTCACTCATAAGTGAACCTTGAACAATTGTCATAATACTACAAGATAAGGATGGCCAGCAGTGGGAAATTGCCGGGGTGGGGAGGGAGGATTGGCAGTAGTGGGATTCTGTCGGGGTGGGAGGCATAGCTCATCAACTAGGGTACCTGAATACTGAACATTTGTATATTTCACCCTGAATTGTACCCCACATCTTTAAAATAAAAAATTTAAAAATAAATAAAAAAATAAAAAAGTAGGAAAATCAAAGTATTTTATGACCCTGTAAAGGCATCTCTTGGGGACTCCTCAACTCTGAGCACCCTTTAAGATACTTACCTATTCTCTCTGAGGTTTGCCATCTATAAGGCTTCATCTATATATCAAGAAACTTAGAGATTTTCCACCTCCTTATCTCAACAGGACATCTCGTCTACTTATTTCCAAATTCCTTAGATAGGAACTACAAATTACCAATTTGGAAATCTTTTTTTTTTTTTTTTTTTTTGAGTTGGAGTTTCACTCAGTCGCCCAGACTGGAGTGCAGTGGCCGCTCCCGGCCACCACAGCCTCGACCTGCTGGGCTCTGGCGATCCTTCCGCGTAGCCAGAATTACAGGCACGTGCTACCACGCCCGGCTGATTTTTTGATTTATTGTAGAGATGAGGTCTCGCCAAGTTGCCCAGGCGGGTCTCGAACCCGGGGCTCAGGCAATTCACTCACCTCGGCCTCCCAAAGCGCGGGATTACAGGCTGAGCCACCGAGCCCAGCCGAAAATCTTTGAATCTACCTATAACTTGCACGCTCCCACTTGGGAGATGTCCTGCCTTCCTGGACCAAATCAATGTAAATCCCACATGTATTGATTTATGGTTTTCTGTCTTCCTGAAATGTCCTTCTTCTCAAAAGACATACGAGCAGCCAACAGATACCTGAAAAAATGATCAGTCTCACTAGTCATCAAAAAAATGCAAAATAAAAC
>CAUYQG010103719.1:0-19845 GCA_963574415.1 Tarsius wallacei
CAGAAATTAAAAGATTCCTGGAAACAAACGAAAATGAAGAAACATCCCACCAAAACCACTGGGATGCCATGGAAACAGTTCTAAGAGGGGAATATATATCTCTATGAACACACATCAAGAAAATGGAAAGATCACAAGTTAGCCACCCAACAAATCACCTAAAGGGGCTGGAAAGACAAGACCACCAAAGCCTGAACTTTAGCAGAAGAGTCTAGATCACGAAGGTAAAAGTCCAAATATGGGACTTAGAAAAGAAAAATATCATAGAAAACATCAACAAAATGAAAAGTTGGTTCTTTGAAAGAATAAGCAAGATTGATGAGCCCCTAGCCAAAATGACCAAGAAAAAGAGAGAAAAAAGCCCAAATAAACACAATCAGAAATGCAAAAGATCAAATCAAAACTGATCCCAAAGAAATACAAAAATTATCAGAGATTACTATGCACACCTGTATGGGAACAAGTTTGATAACCTAAATGAAATGGAGGACTTTCAATATCACACAACCTCCCAAGGTTGAAACAAGAAGACATTGAGACACTAAATAGATTAATAACAACCCAGGTAATTGACTCCATCATAGGAAAACTATCTACAAAAAAATGCTCTGGTCTAGATGGCTTTCCAGTGGAATTCTATGAAACATATGAGGAGGAGCTAATACCAATCCTATAGAAAGTATTCCAGGCTATTGGAAAGACAGAATTCTCCCCAAATCACATTACAAAGCTAACATCACACTGATACCCAAACTGGGTAAAGGTTCAACAAAAAATAACTACAGGCCAATATCCCTAATGAACATAGATGTAAAAATTCTCAACAAGATTCTAGCAAATCGGATCCAACAACGCATCTCAAAAGTCATCCACCATGACCAAGTAGGCTTCATCCCCAGGATGTAGGGCTGGTTCAGCATCGCATCCACAAGACCATCAATGTAGTTAGATACATCAACAGATGTAAAAACAAGAATAACATGATTATCTCATTAGATGCAGAAAAATCTTTTGATAAAACCCAGCATAACTTCATGATAAAAACTCTCAAACACCTAGGCATAGAAGCAACATACCTTAAAATAGTAAGCACCACCTATGAAAAATTCACAGTCAGCATATTGCTAAACTGACAGAATCTGGAAACAGTTCCCCTTAAAACCAGAACAAGACTAGGTTGCCCACTCTCACCCCTCTTGATCAACATTGTGTTCAAATAGCAAAAGAAGAAGTTAAGTTACCCCTTTTTGATGATGATATGATCCTATACTTCGAAAGCCCAAGAGAATCTGTCAAAAACCTGCTCTTACTTACAAAGGACTTTGGCAAAGTCTTAGGGTACAAAATAAATGTGCAAAACACAGTTGCATTCTTAAACACCAACAACAAGCAGGCAGAGAACCAAATAAAAAGCACAATCCCATTCATAATAACCACACACAAAAAAGAGAAATACCTCAGCATCTTCCTAACCAGAGAAGTGAAAGACCTTTACAATGAAAACTACAAAACATTGCTCAAAGAAATCCAAGAAGACACAAACAGATGGAAAAATATTCCATGTTCATGGATAGGAAGAATCAACATTGTAAAGATGACTATCTTACCAAAGGCAATCTGCAGATTCAATGCAATACCCATTTTATTACCAACATCATTCTTCTCAGACCTGGAAATGACAATACAGAAATTCATAGGGAAACACAGTCGACCATGAATAGCAAAAACAATCCTCAGCGAAAGAAACGAAGTGGAAGGTGTCACACTTCCAGACTTTAAACTTTTCTACAAGGCTACAATAATCAAAACAACCTGGTATTGGTACAAGAATAGGCATATGGACCAGCGGAACAGGATAGAGATCCCAGAAGCAAAATCTCAATTTCTCAACCAATTCATCTTCAACAAAGCCTCCACGAACAACCACTGGAGAGAGGAAAACCTATTCAGTAAATGGTGCTGGGAAAACTGGCTGACCAAATACGGAAGATTGAAACAAGACCCCTATCTATCATCACAGACAAAAATCAACTCCAAATGGATCAAAAACTTAAATGTAAACCCTCAAATTATAGAAATTTTAGAAAATGCAGGAAACATCCTAATGGAAATTGGAACTGGCAGCCAATTTCTGATCAAAATCCCAAGTGTCCATGCCATTAGAGATAAGATAGGCAAGTGGGACCTCACCAAGAGAGCAGGGAGACAGCCCACAGAATGGAAAAAAAATGTTTGGCCTAACATCTAGGATCTCAATGAACTCAAATGTGCCGAAAATAAAACAAACAAACAACCCCATTAAAAAGTGGGCAAAAGACATGAATAGGCACCTCTCAAAAGAAGATATATGGGCAGCCAACAGGCACACGAAAAAATGCTCAACCTCATTAATCATCAGAGAAATGCAAATCAGGATCATATTGAGATACTACCTAACCCCAGTAAGAATGGCCATCGTTAATAAAACAAACAACAACAGATGCTGGTGAGGATGTGGAGAAAAAGGAACGCTTCTACACTGCTGGTGGGAATGCAAACTAGTGCAACCTCTTTGGACAACAATGTGGTGATTTCTAAAAGAACTAGACATTGACCTCCCATATGACCCAGCAATCCCCCTACTGGGAATATACCCAGAGGAACTCAAGCCGTTCTACAAAAATACACCTGCACAGGCAGGTTTATTGCAGTTATATTCACAATAGCAAAAACATGGAACCTATCACGCTGCCCATCAAAACTGAACTGGATAAAAAAATGTGGTACATATACACAATGAAATATCACGCAGCCATAAAGAAAGACATACACATGAA
The DNA here is from genome assembly GCA_963574415.1 of Tarsius wallacei. Lineage (NCBI taxonomy): Eukaryota > Metazoa > Chordata > Mammalia > Primates > Tarsiidae > Tarsius > Tarsius wallacei. The sequence continues at coordinate 2,817 of CAUYQG010103719.1, forward strand.
CTTGGCAGCAACTTGAATGGGAGTTTTCATACTCAGTGATATACACAGATACAAAGAACAGAGCACAACATGTTCTAACTCATAAGCAGATCCTGAACTTTTACCATAATACTATAAGAAAGGAATTGGCAGGAGTGGGATACTGCCGGAGTGGATGTGGGGGGTGGACACAACATCAGTAAGGGTGCCTGATCTCAAACCAGGCAAAATGGGGACCAAAGGGAGGCCCAAACTTCACCTGTTTGGTGACCACTTGTATATCTAATCCCGAATTGTACATCACATCTTTTTAAAAAAAATTATCTAGAGATGAGTCTCACTATGCTGTCCAAGCTGGTCTCAAACTCATGGCCACAAGCAATCCTCCCACCTCAACCTCCCAAATTGCTGGGATTACAGGCGTGAGTCTCCATGTCTGGTCTATTGAAGAATAATAGACAAATTAAAATTGTATATATTTAAAGAGTGCAATATTATGATTTGACAGCATATATTGTAAAATGATTAACATATGCAAACCAATTAACATGTTCATCTCCTCAAATACTTTTTTATTGTGGTAAGAACACTTTAGCTCTACTCTCTTAGTAAATTTCAGGTATGCAATGGTATAATAGTATTATCAAATATAATAAGAGTTTGAAACACTAATAATATTGATATTTTGGTTCAGATAAACTCCTTTCATTAACTTCATTTACAACAATTTATTAATTTATAGATTCCTATAAGGTAGAGTATTATCCCATTTTCAGATGATAAGCTAGACACAAAGAAATCAATTTTTTTTTTTTTTTGCCTAGTACACATCCAACAAATACTAGAACCAACTGTGGAGCTCAGGGCCCTAGTAAAACATGTCAGTTATTCTTTTAAAAATTTCACTGAAGTATAACATCTCTGCAAAACAGTGAAGAAAACTCAAGTTTTTAGCTTAATGAATTTCATAATTGAATGTACCCATGTAATAGCACCCAGATGGAAAAACAGAAAACTAGCATGACAGAAGCCCCTTCAAGTCTCCTTCTAGTTACTCCTTCATAAGTTGTAACTACCATCCTGACTCATACATCATTTATTAGTGTTTCCTATGTTTGTACTGCACATAATGGAATCATACTGTGCGTACTCTTTTGACTTATTATAATACATTTACCCATAGTGTTGATGGCCATTTGCATCCGGTGTCTAACTTTTATGAATAGCATTACTATAAGCATTCTTGTTCATGCCTTTCATAGATTATATAAGAACATTTTCGTTGGGTGAGTAGCTAGTAGCAAAATTACTGGGTTATAGAGCATGCATATGTTCAGCTTTTAGAAGATATTAGAATGTTTTCCAGAATAGTTTACTCAATGTATTCTCCCATTAGCACAGTATGAGTTCCAGTTGCTCCTGATATTTTCTCTGCTGTCTTTCTCATTTTAGCAATTCTGGGCCAACATGCAGTAGTATCTCATTGTGGTTTTAATATACCTTTCTCTGATTACTAATGAGGTTGAACATCTTTTGTATATTTATTGACTTCTTAGATATCTTCTTTTGAGAAGTGCCTATCCATTTTTCTATTGGATATGCCATCTTTTAAAAAATTGATTCGTGGGTATTCTTTGCATAATCTTGATGTGTTCTCTGTCAGATATAGGTTTTGAAAATAGCTTTTATTCTATGGTTTGACTTTACAATGAAAGTCTTTTGTTAAGCAACAATAATGCCTCTTTATTTATTTATTTTATTTTTATTTTTTGAGTTGGAGTCTCACTCCGTCGCCCAGACTGGAGCGCAGTGGCACGCTCCCGGCCACCACAGCCTCGACCCGCTGGGCTCCGTCGATCCTTCTGCCTCAGCCTTCCGAGTAGCCGGAATTACAAGCATGCGCTACCATCCCCGGCTAATTTTTTATTTATTGTAGAGATGAGGTCTCGCCAAGTTGCCCAGGAGGGTCTCGAACCTGTGGGCTCAGGCAATTCACTCACCTTGGCCTCCCAAAGCGCTGGGATTACAGGCTGAGCCATCAAGCCTGGCCTAATAATGCCTATTTAAAAATACACTCCAGATATCTCATTTATCCTCAGCCAGCCCCATAAGATAGGCAGTGGGGAGAAATGCTGCCCATTTTACAAACAGGACACCAATGAGCCAAGTTGACATTAAAGTCTAGATATGATATTACTACCCTGATTTTGTTGGTATTCCCTTAATACCAGATTCAATTTTGGATTTCTCTCTCCTCAGAACCTCTCACACTGTCCCTAACTACCATATATCTATGTAAATTTGACTTCAAAATAATCTTTGGTTTCTTCTTGAGGGAAGATCAATCTTTATGTCAACTGTAACCAAAATCAGTTTCTGGCTGTCTACTCCATTCCATGTTTCCAGAGAGATTACATAATCATTAAACTGACCATTAATTGAACCTATTTATAATAAGATTAACCTAGATACTGATGGAAAGGTGCCTCACACATTAAAATTACAGTAACTCCTATTTAATAACAGAAAATTCACAATTAAAATTTAAGGTTAGCTGAGGCAAAAGACTAAGGTACTCACAAGAGCTACTCCTGGAAAAAAGTGCTTTAAGGTGCTCACTCAATGTTCACTAAAATTAGAAATGAAGAAAAGTTTGGTTTGTGTCTGGAGAGGTCATGGAAGCCTATGGAAGTTCAGCAGGACCAATTTAACTGTTTCTTATAAAAAAGATTTTGAACTTGGGCAGAGTTTTTGGTCAGAATAGCAAAAAAGTGTATATCATCACAGAGAGCTGAACCCAATATCCTGATGTCTGTGCCCTTCATCTAGTACAAGGTTAATAAAAGGCAGCATTGTGTTAGAAGGTTACAGTTACAATGGAGTGATCTATCAGATCTAAGGAGGCTTATTCCTCCTTACTCGGGTATTTTCCCTTCATCTGACTGAAATTAACCCCAAATTTTATTTCCTACTTCAAAGTTTTGATCTCTATTAAGAATAAATTTGGGGATGTGGGGACCATGGAATAAAGAACGCTTTTTACAATGCTTTCAGATATTTTCCTAGGAATAGTTTTGGATGAGGGGAGATATATGTTTGTGACAGAGAGTGACATATAAATATATATCAGGATTTATTGAGAAAATATAAAAACTCCAACAGTGGAAGGGGATCCAAGGAGGTTGCTCAAGAGTGATAGGTGTTTAAGATATTGGAGCTTAAACTTAAGAAAGGGATTTCATTAGGTCTTTTGGCTGAAACGCAACTTGTTTTGGGTTTATCTCCATTCTGCAAGAGCTGTGGTTCAAATTCAATTCTATACTCTTTTCCCACATTGAGTTCATTTCTCACTAAGTATCATTACTTTCAAGAACAATATAGGCTAACAAAAAGCTGTAGCTTTAAAGAAGTCCTTAAGAGAATCTGCTTTAATAAAAATAGATAAGAAAGACTGTTATTTGGAATATCAATTATTTTATATAAAATGATTTAAAAATATATTAGATGCAGTTACTTTAAATTTGTAAAAATAAAGAGATAAATTTCTATTAAGGTTATCTTATCTTAATTTTGTTCAACTTGGATTGCCTCAATTTTTGAATTGGTATTATCAGAATTTATGAGGCTTTTCATGTCTAAATTATACAACTATCTCATGTTTGATTAGTTAATAATTAATTCTGTAAAACATCTAGTACAGTAAGCACTTAATAAAAATGATTTACAGAAAGACATGCTTATTAATAGAATTTAGAATTATTGATTTCAAAATTTACAATATAAGGTAATCATGTCTTAAATAACTAATTAAGCATCTATGTCAGGCACTGTGCTAGGCACTAAGATATAAAATATATTATCCTTTTATATGGAAGTTGACTGCTTACACGACTGTCTACTTCGGGGGACATTCATATAAATAAATCATTGGAAAGTAAATTGAGAAATGTCATAGTTTTAGCAAAACATTATAACATCACAATAGAAAAATTCACTATTTTGGGTACAGTGTCAGGGAAGACTTTTCAGACAAAGCAAAAGTTTTAGATGATTCTTGAAGGGAAAGTAGAAGTTGGTCAGTCTGTAATGGGAGTGGTGAATCATTGCAACCATCGAGATCAACATTGTTAAAGGAAGTGAGAGGTATAAGTGGCTTATATAAGAGTACCCTGGGATGATAATCTGGATGGTAGGAAGGTCTAGAGGACTTCTCTTAAAGTGAAATAAAACCACCTTTTCACAGAAGACACATCACTGCTCCATAAATTGGATATTTATTTGGGATGCCTTTGTAGAGCAGATGGACACTGTGAGAGCTTTAAAGCCCTCCCGAGTTCTACATGAAATAATATGTTCAGGAAATGATAAAAGATTGGCTCCATTTAGCAGAAGCACTTGAATGGTGGGGTGTGAGTTCAGTTAGGAAAGATAGCCCTAACTTCCCTAGTAGAAATGACAAGAGATGACGCTTTCAATGTGCCAAACCATTACTCCAACTTTCATTTAGGGACAATTAATCTTTTAAAAATAAGGACCCACCTTCCTTTTTACAACCAAGGATAGTCATTTATGAAGTTTTAATAAAAGAATCTGCCTTTATTAAAGTCATTATTATGGTAAAAGAGTAGCAAGAAGAGAAGTGAGTCTGGCTACCATAGTTATAATTAATATGTGAATTAATCATGAGATATATGGAGTTTAAGAAAAAAATCTGAGTTCCACATTTGTCCTCTGCAGAACGTGATGGAGAGAGTAATCAGTAGAGTCCCCATTCAGCTCTGACACTTTATGGCTCACATTCTGTGGTGAAACTCTCAGTGTGCCACTGACACACCTCCTCTTCACTTCAAGTGAATTGAAAGGATCCCCAATTAATTGAAAAGACCTCCTTGGTTAAGCAGTATTGGAATCTGCGTTTGCAGGAAAGAGCCAGAGTTCCAATCTGTTAAGATGAAGTGGAGAGGTAAGACGAAATAGATCCTAAGATTTCATAGAAATTTGAAGTTTTTCACATAATGAATTGAAATACATGGAGAGATATTAAAAAACCAGAGACTATGGAATGCAATGAGAATATGCTGTGGGATTGTTAGGTTTAAAGACAGGACCACAGTAATGAGAAGTTTGAAATAGGATCAATAACATTTAGAAGAGGTATGAAGGAAAAATCTCATTGAATAATACGTAAAGATCAAGACTAAGACAGGTAGAGAGAAAAATAAAGTGAATTCAGGACCACAGGAGGGATTTTAGTTTGAAATGAAACAATTAATTTCAACCTTCTTTTCTGAGGCTTAAACCTGTAATTACAGATGGATAAATACCTAACTTCTATTCTTAATCTCTCTGAGGCAATATGGCATAATGCACACACAGAAACTTTGGAGCCAAATAATCTAAGTTTGAATTCAGTTATGTACTAGCTGGATGACCTTGAATAAGTTACTTCAATGCTCTGTGTCTCATTTTTCCTCATCTGCAAAATGGGTGAGATTAGTACCTACATCATAGGATTGCTGAGAGGCTTAAATGAATTGATACAAGTAAAGGCCTTCTGTCCACTCCTCCAACAGGCTGCCAACCAATCCCCCACAATTGCTACCTCAACCCTGATATTACCCCTGTGCCTAAAGTAGAGACCTAAAGGATAAAAGACTGGTTGGTCATAAAATGCTGTTAAATGTCATGTGGCCAGATTCTTGTAGCAGAATACACACGGGTTTTAGAAGAGAGAGGCTAGGTTCAAATTTAAATTCTGTCACTTATATGTTGTTTTAACTTTGTATTGGTTACATAATTTCTCTGAGCCTTCGTTTCCTCACCTTCCTTGTGAGGAAGAAATGAGATAACTATAAAGCGGCAGGTACACAGTAATATCAATGTACTTTCATTTTCTTTTGATGTTTTCATCATCAAGTTTCTGGAGTGGGTTGTTAATATTGTATATTAAAATTTTTTGGATCGTCCTACCCTCAACTTGACTTGTTAGGATCATTGAAAAACTCAATGCCACATCAAAAGACAATTTTTCTTTATGATATCTACTTCTCTGCTGCTGTTGATACCATAATTCATTACATAATCCTAAACACACTCCACAATCTGGGCCTCAGAAATAGTAGCCTTCGTATGGTTTGCATCTCATATCTTTGGCTTCTTCTATAGTATACATTTCCATACTTCCACATCAAAGCATCTCCCACTGACCTTAAGACTCCCATTTGGACTTTTTTTTATTACTATACAAATGAAGCCTTGTCTGTTCTTGAAGAAACTGTTCGAGAACCCCAAATCAAGGGACTCACAGACTTTTTCACTATGAGAAGAGGAAAAAAGTTTGTATTCTAAAAACTATCAACAAAAGAGACAGAGGTGCCTCTTCCTTGACTGAATTAATAAATTGGCCAAGCTAAAAGTGTTATCAAGAGAGATTAGCAGCTACGAGCTGATTGCCCATAGCATTGGCTTCTGCTGAAATTCTAAAACCATCAAGTTGCACAATTGTGAATGTGATGGGTTTACTGTACCAGGGTCAATACCATCTGTCGCCTGGATTCAATTATCGTTTCTGTGGATGACACACAAATCTACTTGTCTGTGGTGTGCTTAATCCCTGGGTTCAGTCCTGTATAACTAAGGCAACCATATTTTCTGCACCAAAAATCAGGAGAAACATGCATGGCATAACAAAGGATTTTTTTTTCCTGATCTCTGAATTATTCATATGAAGACTTGCAAAGATGGAAGTATTCAATCACATTTAGTTGTATTTTTAATAAATTTACTTTGTTGAAAAGATACCCAGCAGGTGTCTATCGGTGTCACCATCAGTGTGAACATATATCTATCTTCTGCAGCTTCTTCCAGGCTAAACTTCCCTAGCATAAATGGGAAATTTGATCATGTTTTTAAAATCCTGAGTGAGGTAACTTAGGATAATGTTCAACTCATTTAAACAATTGCTCCACATATCGAATCAATTTTTAAATGATCAATTCTTTGAGAAAAAATGTTTTTTCTCACTACGTTATTCTCCCTAACTCTGGTGCTACAGTTGTCATTTTAGGCTGTTGGGGCATGCCATAAACAACTGGAGAAGCTTATTAGAATAACAGATTCCTGGGCCCTACCTACACAGAGGTTGATTTAATAGAGCTGGTTTAGGACCCAGAGATTTGCAATTTCAACAAGATTCCAGTTGTTTCTGATGCAGGTGATCCAAGTACAGTATTAAACTTTAGTAGAACATTGTTCTAAGGGAATTGTCTACTTTGGTATTTAATGTTCAAATTTAAGTGTTTTTATTTTTGTTTGAATTGGAGTCTCACTCTGTCACCCAGACTGGAGCGGCCACTGCAGCCTCGACCTGCTGGGCTCCGGCGATCCTTCTGCCTCAGCCTTCCAAGTAGCTGGAACTACAGGCGTGCGCTACCACACCCAGCTAATTTTTTATTTATTGTAGAGATGAGATCTCTCCAAGTTGCCTAGGCGGGTCTCGAATCTGCGGGCTCAGGCAATCCACTCACCTCAGCCTCCCAAGGTGCTGGGATTACAGGCTGAGCCACCGATCCCGGCCCCAATTTAAGTGCTTTAACAAAGGCTTCTATTTGGGACCATAAAAGAATATTGGGGAAAACTAGTGTCTGTGATCCAACTTAAAAACAAAATCTATGCCTTGTAAATTTAATCATGATGCTAAGTGAATCAAGACACCTGCTGGCCTCATTCTGATAGCACTGTAATCTAACTGTGGCCAAAGTACCTGATGAAGAAAAAATAGTATCTTGAGAGCTGAATATGTATACAGAGAATCACAGCATAATAGTAACAATGGCATGAACAAAACCTACAAAGTGAACAGATGGAAGCTCATTGCAGCTTGCTTTCATTTTTATTTCAATCTTATCTGGAACCTTTAAATATTATTAACAAATTGCTTACGTTCAACCGGTAGTAACTTTGAGTACCTGTGAATACCCATTTTAACATGCAAACTTGCAGAGAGGTCATAGTTCGACTTTGCATTGCACCCAGTCTAACCTCTTATCCACTTACTGATTGGTGATGCTGAGAGTATCCCAGGCCAGAAAAGAACTGTAGCTAATATCAGAGAAGGTCCAGAAATTTGTGTGCATAGTTCTAGATGGAATATGAAGTGATCCGATGTTCTTTCTTGAGCGTATACTCTGCCAGCTTGCCAATTACACATTCACATTTAGAAACACTGGTCCAGGTTCTCCTGTATTGTCTCCTCTGGCATAAGACTCATACTGCTGGAATTATTTATTTTACTATTCAGCCTCAGTGTCTCCCTTGCAGCTCCTGCATACTTCTGCCCAGTTGTCTTCATTGCATACAGTTTACCTTTGCACTCTGTAATCACTGCTCACTCAGACAAGGTTCATTTAGTCCTGTATAGGCATCTCCGCAAAAGTAATCCTTCACTATCATTGTCCTTACAAATGTTCCAGGATGAAGTAAAAATCATTTTGATGTTTCTTGACTGAATTAGGGTATGTTTTCCAACTCGGATGCATGCTGAGGTCCCTTGTCACCTTCTTATCTTGTGCAAAATTAATAATATATCCAGAGAGATTGCCATTTTGCTCTTGTTTTTGTTGGTTTGGGGAAGATAATTACAGACATCTTCATTTTTTACTTTACTTTATATAAATGGTAATATAATTTATGCAATATCTTATTCACTGAATCTATGTTTATTGCACTTAGTAGTCTGTCTTGGACATTTTTCTATATCCATATCAATAATGTAGAGATAACTTTCTCTTTTGAACTGCTGCCAAGTATTCCATTGTAAGAATGTACAACTAATTTAACGAATTTCTTAATGACTGGTATAAATTTTTTCCACCTTTTTCTATTATAAACAGTGCTGCAATAAACATCCTAGTGTACACATTATATGCAAATATCCCCCTCGAATACTGAATCACAGGGTATGTGTATTGTTATTTTGATATAGAGCCAATTTATCCTCCACTGATTTTACATTCTATTGGTGTATTAAAGCTCAAAAAGTAAAGAGTTCTTCTTTTATGAACAGTAGCAGTCTTTTCTATTTTATATTATTTTGATATTTTAAAATAATTTTGTTTAAAATGAATATATTTTATCTTTAAAAATGAAAACATTTTATGGTAGGCTAGTCACCTTTTATATCATTTCCAAATCTGTTCTAATAAGTCCTGCCCTCAATGTAGTCAATATTTTAGGTGAAAGTTATAGTATGTAATCTTCTTGACGCTTTTGTAAGCATTTATTTTATTTTATTATTTATTTAAAAGATGTTGGATACAATTCAGGGTTAAGTATACAAATGTTCATTAAGCAGGTACCTTTGTTGATGAGGTGTGCCACTCCCTCCGCTGGCAGTTTTCCTCAACTGCCAATCCCACCAGCCCTCCCCTGGCAGTTTCCCACTATGGTCATTCCCTTTCTTATTGTATTCTGATAATTTTTCAAGGTCCGCTTATGAGTGAGAACACATGGTACTCTGTTCTTTCTTTCTGTAATAGATCATTGAGTATGATAGACTCCAAATCCTTCCAAGTTATTGAAAAGTCCATATGTATGTCCTTTATGACTGCATAATATTCCATTGTGAATATGTACCACATTATTTTTATCCAGTCCAGTTTTGATGGGCAGCACAGTTGGTTCCATGTTTTTGCTATTGTGAATAGAGCTGCAACACACATGCGTGTGCAGGTATTTTTTTTTGTAGAATGATTTGAGTTCACTGGGTATATTCTTAATAGGGGGATTGCTGGGTCATATGAAAGGTCAATTTCTAGTTCTTTCAGAAATCACCACACTGTCTTCCAAAGAGGTTGCACTCATTTGCACTCCCACCAGCAGTGTAGAAGCATTCCTTTTCTTCCGCATCCTTGCCAGCATCTGTTGTTTGTTTTATTAATGATGGCCTTTCTTACTGGGGTTAGGTGGTATCTACATGTGGTTTTGATTTGCATTCTCTGTGATTAGTGAGCTGAGCACTTTTTCATGTGTCTATTGGCTGCCCGTATATCCTCTTCTGAGAAGTGTCTATTCATGTCTTTTGCCCACTTTTTAATGGGACTGTTTGTTTTTTTCCTTTCGGTGCATTTGAGTCCCTTGTAGATCCTAGATGTTAGGCCTTTGTCAGATATACAGTTGGCAAATATTTTTTCCTATTCTGTGGGCTGTCTCCCTGCTCTCTTGATGGTTTCTTTTGCTTTGCAGAAGCTCGTCAGTTTGATGAGGTCCCACTTGTCTATCTTATTTGTTATGGTATGGGCACTTAGGGTTTTGATTAGATTTTGGTTGCCAGTTCCAATTTCCATAAGGGTGTCTCCTGCGTTTTCTAAGATTCTTATAGTTTGAGGTTTTATGTTTAGGTCTTGATCCATTTAGAGTTAATTCTTGTGTATGGTGATAGGTAGGGGTCCTGTTTCAATCTTCTGCATGTGATCACTTAGTTTTCCCAGCACCATTTACTGAATAGGTTCTCCTCTACCCAGTGGTTGTTGTTGGAGACTTGTCAAAGATGAGTTGGTTGAGAAATTGAGACTTTGCTTCCAAAATCTCTAACCTGTTCCATTGGTCTATCTGCCTGTTCTTGTACCAGGCTGTTTTGATTATTGTAGACCTATAGTAAAATTTGAAGTCTGGAGGTGTGATACCTAATGCTTTGTTTCTATTGCTAAGGGTTTTTTTTTACTATTCCTGGTAGTTTATGCTTTCATATGAATTTCTGTATTGTCATTTCCAGGTTTGAGGAGAATGATGTTGGCAATTTAATAGGTATTTCGTTGAATCTATAGATTGCCTTTGGTAGGACGGACATCTTAACAATGTTGCTTCTTCCTATCCATGTCATGGAATATTTTTCCATTTGTTTGTGTCTTCTGGTATGTCTTTGAGCAGGGTTTGTAGTTCTCATTTTAAAGGTCTTTCACTTCTCCGGTTAGGAAGATGCCAAGGTATTTCATTTTTTTTTCTGGCTATTGTGAATGGAATTGTGCTTTTTGTTTGGTTCTCTGCCTGCTTGTTATTGGTGTATAAGAATGCAACTGACTTTTGCACATTTATTTTGTACCCTGCGACTTTGCTAAAGGCCTTTATCAGTGCAAGCAGGTTTTGACAGATTCTTTTGGATTTTCGAGGTATAGGATCATATTGTCAGCAAAGAGGGATAACTTGACTTCCTCTTTTCCTTTTTGGATACACCTGATTTCCTTCTCTTGTCTAACTGCCCTACCTAGGACTTACAACACAATGTTTAACAAGAGGGGTGAGAGTGGGCAGCCTTGTCTTGTTCCAGTTTTTAGGGGAAATGTTCCCAGTTTCTGTCCATTTAGAAATATGTTGGCTGTGGATTTATCATAGATGGCACTTACTATTTTGAGGTATGCTCCTCCTATACCTAGGTGTTTGAGTGTTTTTATCAAGAAGAGATGCTGGATTTTATATTTTCTGCATCTAATGATATAATCATGTGGTTCTTGTTTTATATCTGTTGATGTATTTAATTACATTTATGGTCTTGCGGATGTGGAACCAATCCTGCTGGGGATGAAGCCCACTTGGTCATGGTGGACCATTTTTGAGATGTGTTTTGGATCTGATTATCTAGAATCTTGTTGAGGATTTTTGCATCTATGTTCATAAGAGATATTGGCCTTTAGTTCTCTTGTTTTGTTTTTTTGTTTTTTGTTTTTGCTTTTTTGCTTTTTTTTTTTTAATCTTTCCCCAGTTTGGGTATCAGTGTGTTGTTAGCTTCATAAAATGATTTGGGGAGAATTCAGTCTTTCTCAGTTGCCTGGATTACTTTCAATAAGCTTGGTATCAGCTTTTCCTTGTACGTTTTATAGAATTCTGCTGGAAAGCCATCCAGTCCAGGGCGCTTTTTTTTTGTAGGTAGGTAGTTTTCTTATGGCAGAATAAATTTCCTGGGTTGTTATTGGTCTATTTAGTGTCTCGATGTCTTCTTGGTTCAACCTGGGGAGGTTGTGCGAACTCAGAAAGTCCTCCACTGCATTTAGGTTATCAAGTTTGTTTCCATATAGGTATACATAGTAATCTCTGATGATCATTTGTATTACTTTAGGGGAAGCTGTGATTTGATCTTTTGTATTTCTGATTGTTTTTATTTGGGTTTTTTATCTCTCTTTCTTGGTTATTTTGGTTATGGGTCCATCAGTCTTGTAAATTCTTTCAAAGAGCCCGATTTTTGTTTGGTTGATGTTTTCTATGATATTTTTGTCTTCTACGTCTTGTATTTGGGCTCTTATTTTGGTGATTTGGATTCTTCAGCTAACATTAGGGTTTTGGTGGTCTTCTCTTTCCTGCTCTCTTAGGTGATTTGTTAGGCTTTCAACTTGTGATCTTTCCATTTTCTTGATGTGTGTTTGTAGAGATATAAATTCCCCTCTTAAAACTGTTTTCATGGCATCCCAGAGGTCTTGGTAAGATATTTCTTCATTTTCTTTTGTTTCCAGGTATCTTTTAATTTCTGCTTTGATTTCAGTGTTGACCTAGTAGTTGTTCAGCATCGTGCTTTTTAGTGCCCATGTCTTTGAGGGCTTTGTGAAAATTTTGTTTTTATCGATATTTATTTTTACTCCACTGTGGTCTGAGAAGGTGCATGACAAGATTTCAACCTTATGGAATTTGTTTATGCTTGATTTGTGGCCAAGGATGTGGTCTGTCTTGGAGTATGTTCCATGTGGTGATGAGTATAATGTATATTCTGTGGTTGTTGGGTGGAATAATCTGTAGGTATCTATTACGTCCATTTGGTTGAGTGTCAAGTTTAAGTTCTGGATCTCCTTGTTGATTTTTTGCCTCGATGATCTAGCTAGTGCTGTTAGTGGAGTATTCAATTCCCCTGCTGTAATAGTGTTAGAATCAATATCTTTTTTTAGTTTACTTAGTAGTTGCTTTGTAAATGCTGGTGCTCTTGCATTAACTGCATATATGCTCAAGATGGATATTTCTTGTTGATGAATTGAATGTTTTATCATTATGTAGCATCCTTTGTATCTTTTTAAATTTTTGACAGTTTAAAAGTTGTTTTGTTTGATACTAAGATCATGACTTCTGCCCTCTTTTGTAATCCATTTGCCTGGAAACTCTTTTTCCATCCTTTAACTTTGAGTTTGTTTGTGCCCATTGTGGTGAGATGAGTTTCCTGTATGCAGCAAAGAATTGGGTCATGGTTTCTTATTCAGTTTGCCATTCTGTGTCTTTTCCATGGTGTGTTTAGTCCTTTCATATTCAGGTTGATTATTGAAATGTGATTGTTTATCCATGCCATGAGGTTCTCATAAAGTTTTTTCTTTGTTTGCGTTTTCTCTTTTGGTTTTGAGGTTGATGTATGTGTGCTTTTTCAAGTTTGTTGTTGCACTGTATTCTATGTTGATTCTGTGCTCTGCTGTTCTTTTGGAAAGTATGTGATCATTCTTTTTTTTCTTTCTTCTGTGCTTAATACGTTTTTACGGGTCTCTTATAGAACTGGTCTGGAAGCTGCATAATCTCTTAGGGATTGGATGTCTGGGAAGGATTTCAAGTCTTCATCACTGATGAAGCTGAACTTGACTGGGTAGGAAATTCTTGGTTGAAATTCTTTTTCTTTGAGGACTTTGAATAGTGGACTCCAGTCCCTTCTTGCTTGCAGTGTTTCTGCCAATAGCACTGCAGCTATTTTGATTGGTTTTCCCCGGTAGGTCTCCTGACCTTTCTCTCTTGCTACCTTTAGGATTTTTTCTTTTGTCCCTACTTTGTGTAGGTGAATTGCTTTGTGTTTAGTGGTTGGTCTTCTCTTTTGATATTTTGTGGGGGTTCTTGGCATCTCTTGTGTTTGACTGCTTACATCACTGATGAGATGGGAAAAGTTTTCTTCAATAACCTCCTGGAATACTCGCTCCAAGGTGTTCTACATTTCCCTTTCTTCTTCTGGGATAACAGTCAGGCGTAGGTTCATCCTCTTGATATAATTGCACCTCTCTTGTAGACTTTGTTCTTTCTATTTTTTTACAGATCATGTTAATTCATATTCTGGTCTTCAAGTTCTGAGATTCTTTCTTCTGCTCAATTGATTCTGCTTTCCATGCTTGTCTTCTTGTTATTTATTTCCTGGATGAAATTTTTTATTGCCAAAATCTCTGTTACAAGTTCCTTCAGTGTTGCACATTGTCTTTCTTGAGTCTCATTCACTCTTTCTGTCGATTCCTTAATCCCTGTCATATTCCTGGGGCCAGTTGTTGGTGACTTCCATTGTTTGGGTTGAGAGGTCTGATTTTTTCAGGAATTTTTCCTTTGCTATACTTGAAAGTACCTGTGGTCTTCCCTTGTTTTTTCCTCATTTGTGACAGATCCCTCTTACTTTTTCTTTTTAGTTCACTTATTCAGTGTAAGTGTGAGAGGCTTTCCTTTCTGATGTTTGCTCAGCCCTGCTTTTTTCCCTGATCCTGGCTCTGGATTTGTTCTATTTTGAAACAGGACTGTGGGTGGGAATCTTTGCTGTCTCTTGTAGTTTTGAAAGTTGAATAAGGTAAGTGATGGGGAGCTAGGATTCAGAAACTACTTGCAAATTACCATGTTCAATGATTGTGGTATGTATTCCCTTAGACCCACTCTCCACCAGTACTGTATATGATGATGCAATAGGTACTTGTATGTACGCCCTGAGTTCAAGATGCAGTGACAGCTATCAGGAGCACAGAGAAAAATAGAATGAAATAAAATGGACAAGAATTAAAAAAAACACAGACCAATGAAAGCAGAAACCAAAGTGAAAAACAGTTGAACGCACATACACAGACATACACACATACACCCCAAAACAAACTGGAATAACAAAAAAGTGAAACAAAACAAACAACCAGGTAAACTAAACACACATACTCACGCCTAGCACAACATCAATGAAGAAGAAAAAGAGAAAGACCAGAAAAAAAGGAATTTAGATTGAATCCTCACACATATATTGACACACACCTTAAACTAAAAAAAATTTAAATTAAAAAAAAGAAGCACAAAAGAGTAAAAACATACCAACAACAAAAAACTGAAAGCTGAACACTCAGGTTATTCACATACACATAAACAGAAAACAAAAAATAAAAGAAGAAAAAGAAAATGAGTCAGGCATAGTGGCTCATGCCTATAATCCCAGCACTTTGGGAGGTTGAGGTGAGAGGATTGCCTGAACCCACAGGTTTGTGGCCAGCCTGGGAAACTTGGCAAGACCTCATCTCTACAATAAATTAAAAAAAATTAGCCTGGCATCGTGGCGCATGTCTGTAGTTCCAGCTACTTGGAAGGCTGAGGCAGAAGGATTGCCTGAGCCTAGCAGGTGGTGGCTGCAGTGGCTGGGAACAAGCCACTGCCCTCCAATCTCCAGTCTCTGTGACAGAGTGAGACTCCAACTCACACAAAAAGTAAATAAATAAAAAGAAAAGAAAAAAGGCGGGGTTCAGACCAAACTCTCACATATACATTTATGCACAATGGATAAATATTATAAAAATATATGAACTAACAAACAAACAGGCAAAAAATTAAGAAAAAGAGGGAAAAACCCCTGCCCTCTTGTGGCAGGCTCTGTAATTGTTCCCCAAGTCTGCTCTGCTAGGTCCTGCAGAGCTTCCACCTCTTTCACTCTCTCCCCAGTGTCCAGAGCAATGAAGGAGGAGAAGCAGTGGGGGTGGGTGGGGCTGCAGTCCTCCCCTTCCACTCTCATATGGTCAGGGAGATCCCCTCCAGTGTGGAGGTGCGAGATTGTCTCTTCCTTAGGTATGTACTCACTACTCTCAGTGGTCCCCCAGCCAGGCCTATCCTGGAATGGAGTTCTCTTATTGTGACTGATGTTCAGGCTCTGCCCAGGTTTGTCCCTCTCAGTTGTGCCCCAGCTGTGTGTATCTGACATTCAGAGGATAGCTGATGGGGGGGGCTGTGTGTGTGAGGGGTGGGGGGTGGGGGGGGTGGTTGAGTCAGCACTGGATTCTCCACTGATCTCTGGAATTCTTCCTCATCCTTTTCTGGCCACACCCTTCACACCCTTTGTCCTGTGGCTGGATCAGGGTCAGGGGTAGGGTGCTTGAGACTCAGTGCTCCATCAGGTCCCTCCAAAGTTTGTGCTTCGGGGATATTCCCTCTGGGTAATGATCAACCCCTGAGGGTTGATCCGCAAGACACAGAGATCCAGTCTATTGCTCTGTGGTGAGCGAGTCAGCACTTTCCTGCCCAGTTTTCAAAATGTTGGTGAGGTGCCTCTTTCTTCTTCTCCAGTGGGACTATGCCTCTGGGCTCCCTCTGCAGCCCTTGCTGCCGGTGTCTGTCCAGGCGTTGATGTGGTGAGGCAAAGCCTGGAGCCAGCAGTCTCTCCTGCTGCAGTGGTAAGGCAGAGCCTGGAGCCGGTAGTCTCTCTCTGCCACTTCTTCACTGGAAAACTTTTGTCCATCTAAAAAAATGGTGCTTGCTTTCTACAATCTGGGAAGCACTAGGGACCAAGCAGAGAAGCTGCAGCACCAGCTGCTTCACCAGGAGGGCCCCGGACACTTACTCACGAGCCCCCCTTAGTCAGTCTCTCCCAGCATTTTCTTCTCTGTAAGAATTTTGCTGATTAAAACAAAACAAAAAAAATGGCACTCGGCTTCTGCATCTCAGGAATCACTAGGGTCCAAGGCCAGCAGCTGTGCCACCAGCCGCTGCACCAGGAAAGCCCTGGCCACTAGCTCCCTAGCCCTTACTCATTCAGCCAATCACATGCCCACTCACTCACCAGCACATACACAAAATTTTCCATACACTCACTCACTCACACCAGGACTTGCATAGTCTGACTAGCTCAGCCGCCATCTTTCCAACCACATCCCTTTTGTATGCATTTAAAATACATAAGTAGCCGGGCTCGGTGGCTCAGCCTGTAATCCCGCGCCTTTGGGAGGCTGAGGTGAGTGGATTGCCTGAGCCCGCGGATTCGAGACCCGCCTGGGCAAGCGAGACCTCATCTCTACAATAAATCAAAAAAATCAGCCGGGCGTGG
>CAUYQG010103720.1:0-13704 GCA_963574415.1 Tarsius wallacei
CCAAAAGGAAAAAAACAAACAGCCCCATTAAAAAGCAGGCAAAAGACATGAATAGACACTTTTCAAAAGAAGATATACAGCCAAAAGACACATGAAAAAGTGCACTTCCTTACTAATCATCAGAGAAATGCAAATCAAAACCACATTGAGATACCACCTAACTCCAGTAAGAATGGCCATCATTAATAAAACAAACAACAACAGGTGCTGGCAAGGATGTGGAGAAAAAGGAACGCTTCTCCTATCCTTTCTGGTCAGAGGCCCCAATTCCAATGTGTGGCCTGGCTGACAGCTGGACGTTCATCCAGGGAGACTCAGACCTCTTTTCTCCAAATATCCCACAAAAACAGCCTGTCTTCCTGCTCCAGACCCCACTGAAATAAGTAAGCCCAGGCAGGGGTGGAACAGTGTCTCCCCTCAACCCTCTTTCCTTGACCTGGTCTAGTTAACAAGTGTTGTTGCTAGACTTAAGTGCTGTAGCCCTAGCACCAGGAGTTCCTCTCTATAACCCCACTAAGAATGGGACGCCTCTATAGAGAAGTGTACTTCATGCTCGCTAGTGGCTGTCAAGAGATCTTTTCCAATAGGTGGGATAAGTACATCTCGGAGTCAGCGGATGGAAGTGGAACCCTTTTCCCTCGGCAAGATGCCCTGAGAGAAATTGTGGTTTGGGTCCTTAACAGAGGATTTTTTCTCCTGTCCCACCATGGGATAGAGCCCCTCCATTCTCTCAGACTCACCCCTGGGCTGCATTTTAAAACACTGGGATAAATTTGCATAGTCACCTTACAGTCTTCCCTACCAAGAAGCCTGGCTGTTTAAACGGGACTCTTGCCTATGATTCTGCTCTACAGCTTAATCTTTCCTGGCACAATTCCACTTTAGTCTGAGGCTCCTTATGTCTAAACGTTCATGGCTGTATCTCAAAATTCTGTGTAAAAATTACCAAACGTGCCTTGCGAAGTTTCACTGACTTTTCAAACATTCTAATGAACTCCTCCTTCACCGTGCCTGAGGCCCATCCCCAACAGAGAAACTGGCTACCCCAAGACCCAAAGCTCTCCTCCTGCCTGGGGAGAATCACGGGACCCACTTCTAGACTCTGGTTTCCACTGTTTTGTGGAGTTGGTTCTTATAGAAAGAGTTCCCCTGGTGTTTTTTATGTGTAATCAATGTGGAGACCTACTGTCCTAGGTTTTGACTCTTCAGCCATGGGTAAAGTACTCTTGTCGTGTGGTCTCCTAGATGATATTAGTTGGTTACTGAACATGTACTAGTGATTCTGAAAACAAAAAGAGCTATATATATATTTTTTGAGTTGGAGTCTCACTCCGTGGCCCAGACTGGAGTGCAGTGACTGCTCCCGGCCACCGCAGCCGCGACCTGCTGGGCTCCGGCGATCCTTCCGCCTCAGCCTTCCAGGTAGCTGGAACTACAGGCGTGCACTAAGATGCCCGGCTAATTTTTTGATTTATTGTAGAGATGAGGTCTCACCAAGTTGCCCAGGCGGGTATCGAACCCGCGGGCTCAGGCAATCCACTCACCTCAGCCTCCCAAAGCGCGGGATTACAGGTTGAGCCACCAAGCCCGGCTAAAAGAGCCATATTTATTGCTTTAAGTTTTACTTATTTCTGCCTATGCTGGTGTGATTACCACCATGAGAGCTAGTAATGGCTTATACACATTGCTGACTGAGATGACGTTTCTATATTATTTCCTACAAATTTTTGGTGTTTTGGTACTTTTTTATCAGCAAGGGAAACTTTAACCTGCAGAATCAGGATGCTTTCAGAAATGGCTTGTTTTATTTTGAGGCAGAGTTGGAGAGAACAAAAAACAAGAGTCAGTTTTTTACAGTTTAGATGAGGGTTTTCCTGAGAGGGCAGATGCCTGATTCTCAATGTACAAAGTCTAAGCCAAGTGTCTTAGAGACTTGGAGTGGACCACCTGGAGCTTGGTCTGATGCTGGAACAAAGGTGAGAATGCTCAGTGTTTGATGCCAATTGTTATTGGTCAATGCTAGTTCCTTATAACCTCTGTGTTTCCACCTGATAAATATCTATGCTTTTCTCAGTCCCATAGTAAATACCATTTTTCTCATGCTCTTCTCTCAGAGGCCCTTCCTGAGTCATTTTGGCTGTTAATTTCTCCATCATTGTGTCACCATAGCATCCCATGATACTGTCTTCTTTCACAGATATTGTTATGGTAGTTTCATATCTATCTCCCCAGCTATGCCCTGGGCTTCTGGTAGGCAGAGATGATTCATTTTCATAGCCCAGGGTATGCTCAGTGTCTACCACATGGGAGGTACCCAAGCAAAGCTTCTTGGAACAATTGACTAAAGGAATGACCGTTAGCCAAGCAGGGTGGGAGGTGTGGGTAAGCAGGAGGGCCTGAAGGCACAGTGTCCAAGTAGTTACCGGCATATTGTTCTGGGTCTTTATTGAAACTTTATTTTGAGAAATGACATCTTTGGATTCAAAGTAGAGGGGAAAACATGTATCGCTCAAATGGGCTCCTATGCGCGATGAAAGTGACTGAAAGCCACTTGAGAACACATGAAATGTGAGGGCTTTTATGTGAATGTGTCAGGTGTGACCTTACTGTATGCTGGAATAGAATCAAAAAGGGTGGAAGGAGTACCAGGCACCATATCCATTATCTAGAAATGTTTGTCACACGAGTGACACAAATACTCAGGAATTGCTGCCAACACATGGTTGTCTCAGGTGACATGACTAATGGCACATTTTCTCATTGAGAGATGTCCCTTTACATGACCTGGGCAAAAAATAGAGTTAATCCCTAGGCCAACACATTGCTGCAAAATGGCCAAGTTATCATTCTCTTAGGTCTTCGGAATTATTTTTAATTTTTGTTGCCTCTTTCAGTACTAGTGATAAAAAGCAGGGGTCAGAAACAAGACGTTAGTGTGGTGAACTTTGGAAGATAGCTTTGCCCTCGCCTTCTAAGAGGTTGAAATAATTCTCCTGGCGGGTCCAGGGTAATGAATGTCTTGGAGGGCGTGTGGGTTTACAAAATATGTGGGTAATCTAGACGTGAAGAAAGTAAATGGAGATGCCTTGCTGTTTTTCTCCTGTTCACTGGAGAAATTTAATTAGGTGTCTTGGATATGGAGAAGGACAGATTGAGGGTTTTGCAGCAACACTCATGGATGTGTGTATGTGTGTGAGTGAGAGAGACAGTGAGAAAGAGAGACAGAGAGAGAGGCAGGGGTAGGGGGATAGAGAGAGGAAGGAAGGGGAAAAGAAAAGGAGAGGAGAGGAGGGGAAAAGAGAATTATTCTCTGTTTTTCTGAAGGACAGAGGGAGGGAACTATTAAGGCAGATTTAGGTGCATCTTAAGAACTGTGAGGGTTGTGTCAACCTGTAATTGTCTCCCTGAAGTCTAGATCCAAGCCATCTCGTAAAGCTGCTTAACAGGAGTGTTCTCAGGACTTTTGGGGTGTGCAGTGATGCTGAACAATCCCTCTGTCTTACATCAGTCAAGCAGGATATTTCCCTAAAAGTTCTGGTTCCTGATAGAGCAAAAGACCATAGAGAAGGAAGGTTTTATGAAGGCTAATAAGTCACTGGTGCTTCCCTTTAAATGAGTTTCCGATCCTGTCCTGTGAACAGGTTGAACTTTCCTTAGTTCTGGATTTGGCTCTGTGCCTGTGGGCTTCTTTCTCCAGACATCCAGATACAGCAGCACGAGCCAGACCAGACGCCAAGAGGCAGAGGAGCGAGTGGGGGTTGGGTTGACAGAGTCTTTTTGGTCCTGAGAAGGTTTTGTTAATATCCACCCACCATTTCCAACTAAATTGTACTGGATTATTTCTCTGAGCTTCTCCCATGCTCACTCACCTGGAGACGTGAGTGCAGGAAATACAAAGCAAATTACATTTTCTTTATCGCTGAGCAAGTGTTGATTCATTTTCAGATTCTTACAGTTACCGCTACATGTCAGAGGAGAAATATACAACAGTGTTTTTCAAAGACTAATCCTTTTATCTTTGTTTTCCTCTGGTCTGGATTTTTTCTTTGTTTTGAAATTCATTTTTGCATTTTTCCCCACTGTCTGCCTCCTCTGCCAGCAGAGTTAGAGGCAGCAGACAGATGTATTGTCTAGATTATAGAGAGTTTGTACACTGGAGTTGGGCTCTGGCTACTCTTTGTGCTACCACCGTCTAGTAGTATATATTTCTCAATCCTTTGTGCCTCAATGCCTCAGATTTTCATCTGTAAAATGGGAGAAATGGCAATTACTTCACAGGGTGGAATGAAAGTTATTTGAGGAAACACTGTGCACAAAATGAGCATTGGCTTAAATGTTGGTTGAATGAATGAACTTGCACATAAGTGAACCTAGAGCTTGGTTTAGTGGCAGAGCTAAGACAAGTCCTTATGAACTTCTTTCTGATTGCCAGATTGTTGGTTTGTGCAGGCGGGTTTTGATTAAGAGACCAATAATCTGAATTCTTCATTGAAATGTTTGTCTTTCTGGCTCTCTAAGAAATTTCTGCACATGTATTGTGTGTATCTGTGGGATGTGTGTGTGCTTTCCAGAATGATGTTTTGGCCATCTAAACAGGTTCTATATGAAGAACTAATCACCAACTACTAACCTTCTTCATGGCTATGTACATTTCAAGTGTGTTTTGTGACTATTTATTTCTGGCACAAATATGCACTATAAGCTACATTTTCTATTACAATACATCGTGGCAGCTCCAAAATAATTAATGGGTAGGAAGCTAAAAGGGGATAGAGTGAAAAGCAGTGTCAGATGTGGTATTTCTGGGCAGCTTAAGGAGATTAGAAATGGGTGGTTTAATCCCTAAATGCATGAAACACTTTGATTTTTTTAAAAGCCCTTTCACTTGTATGATTTCATTTAATTCTAGCAATATCTCTTGCCAATCCTATAAGTTAATTGTTGTTATCACCATTCTATAGATTGTAAAACATGCGCCTAGAAGTTAGATGACTTGGGCAGTTTTGTAGAGAAGGCAGGATTAAGAGCCAGGTGATCTGACTGGAGTATTTTGTTTTCCTAACTGGTCTCCCAGATTCTATTTCTGTCCTTCTTCAGTTAATCTCTACACAGCAGCAAGAGTGACCCTTTAAAAATAAATCAGATCATGCCACTCTCCTGCTGAACACCCTCCAGTGGTTTCCCGTGGCAATCCCAAGTCCTTGCAAGGCTTACAGGTC
This sequence comes from Tarsius wallacei, assembly GCA_963574415.1. Lineage (NCBI taxonomy): Eukaryota > Metazoa > Chordata > Mammalia > Primates > Tarsiidae > Tarsius > Tarsius wallacei. The sequence continues at coordinate 5,220 of CAUYQG010103720.1, forward strand.
TTGGGTGAGTTGGCCTTTGGCTGTCTCTCTCCATCTTCACCGTCCATTCTAAGTCTTGCTTTTCCCAAACATTCCACGTATCTTCCTGCCTCAGGGCTTTCACATGTGCAGTTTCCTTTGCCTGGGATACTCTTCCCCTAGACCCACGTAAGACAGGCTCTTATTCATCATTTGGGTCTCAGTTCAAATGTCACCTCCTTAGAGAGGCCTCTCCCCCCCTTAGTCACCACTGCAGCCAAGCTTCCCAGCCAGTGTGACTCAGTACATTGGTGTGTGAGTGGAATAAAAGGGTGCTACTCTGCAAAAGACCTGAAGTAGCTGACTCCTTCAGTTATGTACAGTCTTGTGTCTTTACTCCAGTGCTCTGCAGATACCAACAATTTTTATGCATATCATTATGTGAACACATTTGGGAATCACTGCAGGTGTCACCCTGTATTATTTTTTGATAGCATTTATGACTATCTGAAACTAACCCATTTTTTTGCTTATTTCACCTCCCTTCACTGAATGTAACAGACTTCATCTGTTTGTTCATCCTTGTATATCCTGCAGTGTTTAAGGTAGCACCTACCTCATAGTAGGTGATCAATATTTATTTGTAAAAAAAGAGCCCTGTGTAATCAGGAAAGCAGTGGCAGGAATGGGAAACTGGGTTAGGAATTGAGGTGAAATTAAAGTTTTTGAGTGGGTGAAATATTCCTACAGCTGTTGGCAGGGCACTTTAAAGTTTAATTATTTTAAGGATTTAAGCTGCTACTACAAGCCCAGAAATAGAGTAAATGCAGTAATGTAACATAATTCTCCAAAAGAACAAACTCATAGCAAAATCAGCAAATTTGAATATAAGCTAGGTCTGAGGCTCTGTAAGTTTCTGCCAAAATCAGTATTTGTGAATTCATAATATTTATTTAATATTTAATACCAAAACCAAACTGCAGAAATTTACTGGGATAATAACTTTCATTCTTTGGGGAATATAGTAAAACCAAGCTATAAAATCCAGCTTCTCTTTTTATTGCAAGTTTCTGCTTCCCATAAATTTAGGTTCTTAGTAGATAGTTGAGTGAAGGTCAAACCTTATAGCTAAATGACCAAAACTACTATAGCTATACTTTTGACAAAAACTACTCATTTTCTCTTCTCTATGAAAAAACACAGCAGTGCAAAAGGAGTTACCATTCTATGTAAAAGGTAAAATAGTGCTAATAAAAGCATAATTAGAATTTCACTGGGTAAATTTTCTCTTCCTGAGTTTGATTCTCAAAGTGCGCACACAAAAGAAACTTTGCTTAAGGTGTCAGTTTTTCCCTATCTGCAATTATTTTTTAACGACCTACCCATCCATTTCTTAGCTTATAACCCACGCTTGGGCTGATAGCATAGCTCTTTTTCATGTAGGGAACAAATACCATCTCTATTGCCAAATGGTCAGAAGTATTCTCACAGTGGTTTCTGTGACATGACTTCAGATAGAACCATTATCTAGCAAACTGGGAGGCCACAGATCCTGTTTAAGGCACTGATCAAGTTCCAAGTCTATCTGTACTTGGATCATGTGCTGTGCAAGAGGAATGCATTCTACTCTATCACTGTTCTTTTCTTTCTTTGATATTGATTTCTTGGAAATAGGTTTCAGTATTCTGGAGGCATTATTCGTTGTAGCAAAGAACAATCTTAAGTTATGTCTACATGCGGTCTGTACAATTGGTTTCAAAGTGAAACATTCAGTCAATCGGCTTCTATCTTTAGACGAAGGAACCAAACAGCCCACTTTACTGACTTTGCTCCTCTGAAGATCTTCAATTTTGTCTGAATTTACCAGTTGGTTTAAGAGAAGCTTTTGCCTACGCTGAAAATCAAGGAGAGGGGAAAAGAAATTTAGCAATTAGATTGTGTAGCAGGTTTACCTATAAGAAACTTCACTTGAGTTTTTTTCGATTGAAAGTAAAACACCTTCCAGGCTCTTATGCTGCTAATGCCAGAAGCTAGTTTGGGTGACAGTCTGGTTTGATATGTTACTTATGACTGTGGCTTGAGGTTATTCTTCACCTTGATAGCAGGTGGTCTCCCTACTATCCTGCTAATAAGATAAGCTCATTTCTACCACTGTTCTTTTGCCCACCCTGAGCCTGCCTCCTTTTGTCTGATGTATTACGCAGATCGTGGGGTCTTGTGAATGTTAAACTGATTATCAGTCTCTTGGTTAGATGAGATGTCAGCTTTTTAATAAAATGAACATCTTTAAAAATGTTTCTAAAAGAACTTTTTAATTTAAAAGAGGTTTTAAATTAGAAGACCGGGTTTCAGAAACTTGCCTGAAGATAAGAATAGCTATTGAATGTGATTCTGGGAGTACAGGTGGGTGAGTAAAAGGGCTCAAGGTCCTATTTTAAACAAATATTTCAGGGGTTCTTATGTCAGGCAAGTTTGTCAAACAGAGCTGAGCAGGGAATTGGGAGAGAAAGCACAAATGTGAGTCAAGTGCTTTGATGTCTGGTTGGTAAAACCACTAAGCACTATTATGGGCCAGTGGCTCCCTTAAATCCTCTGTGCTGGGCTGTCTAAACCAATTCTCAGGGCTTGGGTTAGTTATCAGTCCAGAAGCACAAAGTTCTTATATTGAAAGTCACTCTGGAGCTGATGCTCTGCCCTCATTCTGCAGAGGAGGAAACTGTCTTCAGTAGGTACTTTAGAAAGCATTAGAAAAATAATCAGTTACAGCCCAGCTCACCCAACTCAGGGTTGGTTTCATGGGTCCAATTATACAATGCCCTGTGCTTTGAAGAGCTCTGGGGTTTATGATCTGCTGCCGCCATCTTGAAAATTTTCCTACTTTTATCCCTGAACTTGTGTTTTGTAAGTGAAGACCAATGGGATCATGGAGCATGTGCATGAACCAAGCAGAGATGCATGATACGTATGTCCACCGTTCTGTGCCACCCTATGAGTATTAGTGTTGATACCGCCCAAGCACAGAATTTCAATAGACGCATACAGTATGGGAGTCCATAAGACTCAAAGTGAGTGCAAGGTAAGTGGGAAGCCCATATTTCCCATTTGAACAATAATTTGCTTCCAACATAGGACGGAAATGGCATTGAAGAAACACGGATGACAAAGGAGCCTTTTCATGTCCTTTCTTGCTCCCATTATTTCCCTGTGTTAGCCAACCACTTACACTGATGATGACACAGAAGGAAAGGGAAAAATAGGACAGTCCAGTGTTCCTTCTCCTTTCAGTTCTTCCATATCTAGCAGTAAGCTGAAGGTAGAGTTCATTGCTAGAATATACACACGATTAAGAAGTGAGAAAGAGATGGTTTAGTTAGCTTTGTGCAGCATTTCCACCATTCTGGTAAGACAAAATACACAGGCAAGCATGAACTACGAAATGTTTGTTTTGTAATTTCCGTGATTTTGCTTAATTAAATGCTTTTATGTTTACATTTATTTATCTATTATTTAATTTTTAAAAAACTTATTTGGGAGTGTAAGTGCAGATTTCTTACAAGCATATATAGTGTAGTGATGAAATCTGGGCTTTTAGTGTACCCACCACCAGAATAATGAGCATCTTACCTGATAGGGAAATTTTCAACCCTCAAACCCTCTCCCAACCCCCAACCTTTTGTTCTTTTTTTTTTAAACTGGCATTATAAAGATGAACATTATAAAGGTGAACGGTAAAATTCATTCTATTAATTGGAAACTGCAATTTTGCTTTACTTGAATAACATTAAATTGAAAATAAAAGCACCATAAAAGTTGAGAGAGAAAGAGAGAGAGAGAGAGACTGTGGAAGGAAGGATACAGCTTTATATTTTAGTACCTTTATTAGCACTTTTGTCCTGCTTTTTGAGCAGGAAGCCTGCATTTTTAGTTTGTGCTGGGTTCCACAAATTATTTTGCTGGCTCTGCTCCAGTGGTGTCTGCATTCCAGAGCTTCCTTGCAAGCAGTGCCTGCTGTTGCCCCCTGGGACGAGGCAACAAGGGCAGGAGATGGAAAAAGGAGGCAGGACGACAGTAAGAGTACCCCCTCAGGCAAAATGATGTCACTCTGACTGCTACAAGAAAAATCCATGCAGCAGCTTTACCTTGGTCTCCATGGAAACTGGTAATGTATTAAAAATGAGAAGTTAAAGCACCTTTCCACTGGCTGTCCCTCTAGGAAGGAATCTCCTTTAACTAAAATATGTTAATAGATGCAGCCTGCTACTGGCTCCTGTCAGATCTAAGGTGACATAGTTCTGTCCTCTAAAGCATTGGCTCCATGAAGCAATTACCTTTTCTTCCCACTCTTTCAGTCCAGTGAACAAGATAAAAGAAAAACAGAGCCAATCCATTGTATTCCAATGAGTATGAGCTCAGGGCTTCTTTTAAGGCACAAAAAATCTGAGCTTCTCTGTCTCCTGGATTTCTGTTAGGTTGCAGGTTTTCATTTTCTTAGAACTGAAAGCAGAGACCTTTTGGAAGCGTTTGTTTATAGTGTGGTCTGAATCAAACTTGGAAGACTGATGTTTCCCCCAACACTGAGTTTCCTGTGGGGAGAAGGTAGTGAATTTCAATGTTCCCACCCACCTGGAGCATCAGCGGTTTCTTCAATGACGGAGGAAGGAAGCAGTCCAGGACCAACAGAGTCGCACACTTTTGCTTGGCCATTCTGTGTGGCTCTGGAACACTCTGCCTACCTCTCTGGCTGTGATTGGGAAACTTTGCAAGTTGCCCTCCCATGAGAACATCAGGGAGGATGCTGAATTATGATCCCCTCTTGGCCTAAAGAAATCCTCAAAGAACCGCTTCCCATGAATTCAGTCACATTGTCCTCTAATTTTCAAGTATGATAATTCCTCTATAGCAGAAATGGAGAGCTCTCAAAATCATTTGTAGTGATCTTTCAGACTATAGAATCCTTGTCTCTGAGCCTTAGAGATCTAGCTTGTTTTCCCTTCACCCCAAACTTCTTTTAGGGTAGAAGGGTGAAAATATGTAAAGAAAGAGTAGCCTCAGGTAAGGCGTTCTATAAAGTTTGCTTTATGTCCACAGCATAAGCAATATCATGTAACAAAGCAAAGTAAAACAAAACAAAACAGAATATCCCTCCCAGTCCCTCCAAAACAAGAATACTGTTTTGCCCTGCACCTGAGGAGCCACTGCCACCAGAACTCTAGATAGATTGCCCACAAACTCGCCTGCAACGTCTCCTTGATGGGAAGAGAAACAAGCACATGAATGGTGCATTTCTGTGGAGAGGAGATAAGTGTTCTAATTAGGAAGACTCTGAACATGAGTGATTGAGACATTATTTGATCTGATTTGGGTAGCATTACTGTCTAAAGGCTGAACATATTAAACCAGGGCGAATTAGAGTCAAAGGGTGAGTTAGGTAGAAAAAACAAAATGAAAAAAATCTGAGGGGGAGGAAAATCCTTAATGAATTTTCTATTGAAATAACCAATAAGTAGCTTGTTAGAAATAGGTCAAGGGAAAAAATATATTTATGTATTCATTCTCTACCTTTTGCGTCCAGCTTTCTGTCCAGAAAGCTTGAGTTCTGTGGTCTGTTGCCATTAGAGTATTAATGGGAATAACAATGATGTTTGCAGTTAATGTTTTTTAACATGACAATTGCCTGGAAGTGTAGTGTGTGGGGAAGTGAGGTTAATTTCTTTGCAGGAATCTTGACACTCTTCTTCAAGTCCCTCCTGAAAAATCAACTCATGATGGAAGAATTCTAGGCTTTCTTGCCTTCTACCATGTATACTTCCCATTCTTCTTATATCTCAACAGGTTTAAAATACTTGAAAAAATATATATTTTTTTCCTTGCTTCTATTGTTGCAATGGTATAGTGCAGTAGAAATGCATGGGGGCATGGCCTTGAGCAGGCCTAAATGCAAATCCAGCTCTCTTGCATAGGAATTATACAATTCTGGGAAAGCTGTAACTCTCAGATTCTTCAGATATAAAGCAGGGATGATGGCCATACCTTCTCTGAACTGTTTTTGGAAGGTTTAAATGAGCTAATATATGCAAAATGTAGAATGTGCCTTATTCAAGAATAAGTGTCTAAGACAATTATTCAGGCAGTAGTCACCTGCATGATTACAATCACTTACAATCCCTAGAACTTGTAAATATGTTACCTTATGTAGCAAAAGGAACTTTGCAGAGGTGACTGAGTTAAGGACTTTGAGATGGGGAGATTATCCTGGATTATTTGGATGGGTCCAGTGTAATCACATAGATCCTTAAAAGTGGAAGAGAGAGGCAGAAGAGAGGGTCAGAATGATGAGCGGTAAGGATTCCACTGACCATTGCTGCCTCTGCAGAGAGAGGAAGGGCATGAGGGACCAGGACATGTGGGTGGCCTTCTAGAAGCCAGAAAAGGCAAGGAAACGATTCACCTCTAGAGCCTTCAGAAAGGAAGACAGCCCTGCTTACACCCCAATTTTAGCCCGGTGTGACCCATGTCAAAATTTTAACTTACAAAACTGTAAGATAATATATTTATATTGTTTTAAACCACTACGTTTTTGGGTAACTTGTTATATAACAGCAATAGAAAATGAATACACTCACCTTCAGTGTCATTCTCCCTCCACCAACTAGAGGGCACTTCAATATTTTGGGAAACTCATGCTACTATTCTACTTGAAATCCTCCAGTAGCATCATTCTCACTCACAGTACTCTATGTGATCTGGCTTGCCACCTCTCTGACCATATCTCTATAACTCTTCCCTGCCTTGCTCCATGGCTATTCCTCAGACATATCAAGCCCTCTTCTCGCTGAAGAGTCTTTGGCGCGACTCAGGTTCTCTCTTCTTGAAAGAGGCCACCTTCGGGGGTTGGCATCCTATGGTGGGTAAACACCATTAAAGGAGTTCATCCATGTAAATAATTTTGTACTGTATGTGCTTCAGCTAGGCAAACAGCTGTCTTTATAACTGCCTCAGCATATCTATGTGGCTCACTACCTCTTCCTGTTTCTACTTAGGTTACCACTCCCGTCATTCTCCATTATTTATCACTTTTCTCTATATACTCATCACTACCTGACATATGAAGTATTGTTGTCAAGTTTTCATTGTCCCTCTTTTAACACTGTATACTCCAGGACAGCAGGGACTTTCTTTTGTTCACTGTTGAACTCTTAGCCCCTGGAACAGTGTGTGGCACCATTAGGCTTCAGTGTTTGAGAATGGACTCATTCCCATCAGGAATGCTGAAGAGGAGGCAATGACAGTGAATCTGTAGTTGGACTGAGACCACTAAGGTTATTTTCATCCCCATAGTTGAAGACATTGCTCATGTTGACAAAGCCAATAAGAGGCAGGGAACCAGCATTTGAATCTTGATTGTCTTTTTGGTATCTCAGGCAAAGTTTGTCACATGCTTTCTCAGGTTTTTTCTAGCTGTTGTCTTTCCCAGCAGGGCTCTTCAGCAAATTTCTTGCTTCTGCCTCTGGGAAACACATTTTACTTGCCCAAGTTCTTAAGTACCTGCTCAGTGCCATGTGATAATTGATATGTGTGCCCTAATACAACAATTTATGTATACCTAGGAAGCAATTTATATACACACAGGAACTCCCTAATGGAGCGCACAATGCCCATGACCTCAGAGTACCTCTACAGGTCCAAAGTATTGACTATGGGACAGACAGAAGGAAACAATTTTAAGGGAAGCTCTCAAATCATATCACAAAAGAGTTGGCATTTGTAACACAGTTGAGCTGTGATTTGTCAGTGGTGCTGTAGAAGCTGCTAAAAGTAGGTCATCGATAGTCATCTTATTGGAGGATATTCGTTCCTGGATCTTGGTGGCATTTTACTATCACATGTAGACTTTGCATATAAAGAAATATTGAATCAAGTATTTTGAATAAGCTGACTATTCAGGCTATTGTTAGTTTTTTTTAAATGAAAAGAATGAAGGTTTATTTGATTGAATTAAGGAAATAAACTGACTTGTATGTCAATCAAGTATATATATATGTATATATACATATATACGTATATATACGTGTGTGTGTGTGTGTGTGTGTGTGTGTGTGTGTGTGTGTGTGTGTGTATGCCGCATTTCACTTATCCATTCACCTGTTGATGGACGTTTTGGTTGCTTCTGCCTTTTGGCTATTGTGAATAATGTTGCTATGAACAGTGTTGTATAAGAATCCATTTGAGTTGATGCTTTAAATTCTTTTGGATGTGTAACCTAGAACTGAAATTGCTGGATCATATGGTTTAATGTAATTCTGTGTTGAACTCTTAAGGAACTGCCAAACAGTTTCCTACAAGGGTTTGCAAAGAGTTGGTTTTGATTCCTCTTTAAATGTTAGACAGGATTCATAGATAATGCCATGTGGTCCAAGGCTTTTCTTTGCTGAGAGGTTTTTGATTACTGACTCAATCTATTTAATAGCTATAGGTGTACTCACATTTTGTATTTCTTTATAATTTAGTTTTGGTAGATTTGTGTACT
>CAUYQG010103723.1:0-11538 GCA_963574415.1 Tarsius wallacei
CTGCTACACAACAACAGCAACCAAACTGAGAACAAAATCAAGAACTCAATTCCATTTACAGCAGCTGCCAAAAAGCTAAAATAACTAGGAATACAGTAAATGAAGGAGATGAAAGATCTCTACAAGAAGAACTACAGAACACTGATGAAAGAAATTGTAAAGTACCAAAACAAATGGAAAAGCATCCCATGCTCATGGATTGGAAAAATCAACATCGTTAAAATTACTATACTGCCCAAAGTAATTCACAGATTGAATGCAATCCCTGTCAAAGTACCAATGTCATTTTTCACAGAATTAGAATAAACAACCATAAATTTCTATGGAATAAAAAAAGAGCCAGAATGGCCAAAGCAATCCTAAGCAAAAAGAACAAAGCTTTAAATTATGCTATGAGGATATAGTAGCAAAAACAGCACAGAACTGGCACAAGAGCAGGCAAATGAACCAATGGAACTAAATAAAGAATCCAGAAATAAACCCAAATAAATTCAACCAACCAATCTTTGACAAAGCAGACCAAAACAAACATCAGAGAAAGGACACCCTATTCAACAAAGGATGCTGGGAAAATTGGATAGCAACCTGCAGAGAAGTGAAACTTGATCGCTATCTCTCCCTGTATACAAAAATGAACTGAAGATGGACTAAAGACTTAAATGTCAGACGTGAAACCATAAAAACCCTAGAAGAAAACTTAGGCCATACTCTTCTGGATGTTGGCCTAGGCAAAGAATTTATGGCTAAGACTCCAAAAGCAAACATAAACAATGATAACAAAAATTAACAAGTGGGATTTAATTGTGCTAATATCAATAGAACAAATAAGAAACCTACAGATTGGAAGAAGATATTCATAAACTATACATCCGACAAAGGACTGATATCCAGAATGTACAAAGAGTTCAAACAAATCAGCAAGAAAGAAGCAAATAATCCCATTGAACAGTGGGCAATGACATGAATGGACATCTCTCAAGAGAAAATATACAAATGGCCAACAAACACATGAAAAAAATGCTCAGCATCACTAATTGTCAGGGAGATGCAAATTAAAACCACAATGAGATACTACCTTATACCAGTCAGAATGGCCATTATTAAAAAAAAAACAAAAAAACAATAAACATCGGCATGGATGCAGCGAAAAGGAAACGTTTATCCACTGTTGGTAGGAATGTAAATTAGTACAACCTTGATGGCAATTTGTATGAAAGATTTCACAAAGAATTAAAAGTAGATATGTCATTTTATAAAGAGATTCCATTACTAGGTATCTACCCAAAGGAACCAAAAAAGACACCTGCATTTGCATGTTCATCACAACACAACTCACAGTTGCAAAGATGTGGAATCAACCTAAATGCCCATCAACTGATAAGTGGATAATGAATTGTGGTATAGATAGATAGATGATGATGATGATAGATGATAGATGGATGAATGGATAGGTAGATGATTAGATAGATAGATAGATAGATAGATAGATGTGTGTCTGTGTATTTATGGCTGAATAGTATGTATTTATATATGCAACATAAAATACTATTCAGTCATAAAAAAGAATGACGCAATGTCTTTTGCAGCAACTTGGATGGAATTAAAGACCATATCCTATGTGAAACCAAACACTACATGTTCTCACGTATACATGGTAGCTAAAGCAAGGATCTGCAAAGGCATCTAGAATGGTATAATTGACATTGGAGACTCAGAAGGGGGAAAACTGGAAGGGAAAAGGGATGAAAAAATCACCTATGGGCACAATATGCACAGGTGGCAATGGTGGTACACCTAAGTCCCAGACTTCTTCACTACCTTACAATTCATCCATGTAACCAAAGACCATTTGTATCTCCTAAAGCTACCGAAATAAAAAGGAGAAGGAGGAGGAAGGGAGGGAGGGAGGGAAAAAGGAAAATTTGCTATTGCTCCAAAAGAAGGGAGAACTTGAGACTTCAACATCTAGAAGTCAGTACTTACCATCACTGATGGAATTTTTGGTATAAAAGTTCGCATTCCTTCTTATATGAAGGTGAATAGTATATTTCACTGTTTATAAATATCATGTTTTCTTTATCTACAAGGCATACATATTTCAAATCATCATGTTGTACACCATAAATGTATACAATTATTAGTCAATTTGATAAATATAACTTTTTCAAAGCTGGGGATGGTTTGAGTGGTTGATGTCAAGAGGCATAAGAGAACCCTCCAGCTTCCCTGTAAGGATGCTTAAATCCCACTCTTATCTCCAGTCAGCTGTTTAACCCAAGGTGATCAAACAAGGTCTGCATCCCCCTTCAAGCTTCTTTACCAGCTGGAAAAGAGTTCATGGTCACTGAAGTCAGAGTAGAAATTTCCATATCCTAGAGAAGGGGTCCCACAGTGGGAGGAAACTTCCTTTTCCTATTCCAGCCTGCCTCTCCTTTGACATGTAAACTAGCACCAGGGGTGGACATTATTTAGCTTCATCAGATAACCATGTCTTTCAGTTGCCATATTCAAAATTGACTGAAACACTAATGTGTAGAATAACAAAAGCCAAACATTTAAATGAACTATAACACATGCATGCATGCCAGATGACACAATTTACATGTATTTTTGCATGCTAACTTCATTTGTATTTTTTCATTTACAAAATTATTAAAAATTGAATGTCTAATATGCTTTTTAAAGCTTCCTAGGCATTGAGTATACAACAGTAAATAAAAAATATGCAATATCAAAAAAACCAACAAAATTGACTGAAGTACTTACATATTAGTATTTAACTCAGAAGCCCCTATTTCTGGGTCTCCATCCCTTCCCCTCCCCCTTTGTCTTCCTCTCTATATTCTCTAAATCTCTCTCTCTCTCTCTCTCTCTCTCTCTCTCTCTCTCTCTCACACACACACACACACACACACACACACACACACACACACACACACACTCACACACACGTAATTATGTCCTACCAAAACAGACTACTGAAATTCAACAAATTTGGTAGATTTCAAGAATGCTAAAATTCAAGGGGAATTCACATCTGATGCAAGTCGATCCCTTCCCTTCTCCCCTTTTAAGATAAGAAACTGTGACCTAGGTGTTTAAATTTATCTTAAGAGACCACTCTGTTGGCAAGTGTTCCAGAGTTTATAACTAAATATGAAAACAGGACTTTTTTTTATAAAGCCTGATGCTTTTATTGATCCTTCCCTCCAATTTCTTTGGACTTCATAATAATGTATTTATCTTTGATCCAGATGGGGCTTTTTTTTTGGCTGCAAACAAACAGAAACTGCCCAAACTAAGTCAAGTGGAAAGGATTAGGGGGTCTCCCATATCCAAAAAACAGCAGACACGCCTTTCAGCAGTGTCACATGGTTAATGTTCCCCACTGCTGATTCCCTCTAAGTGTCCTTACATCGGCTCCCTTTACTCGCTCATAATCTGGCCAAGTGTGTGATCCAATAAGGTCACCAGCTCCTATGCTCCTCTGGGATCTCAACCCCAACCAACCACTTCTCTGTGTCTGTGTCCCTTATTTCAAATGTTTACGAAATGAAATCTGAGCCAGTAACATCGGCTACGTGTGGGCACAGCTCTTTGCTCTAAGCACACGCACAAGCCAGGTGTTTGCTCTTGGTTCAATCAGTGGCCGCATCTGAATAAAATCTTTCCCTGTTTGGTGGGAGATGGGTTGATGTACCAGAGACGGATGGAAATGACAGGAATGTTGACTTACGTGGCTGGTATCGTTTTACTTGACTCATTTTTCCCTTTTAGATGTAGAGACCATCTTCTTTGAAGATCAGTTTTTCTGTCTGCCCAAGATTATATTTGGATGCTAATACATCGGCGGGGGTCAATTCACTGCAGCCTAGTAAGATGAAGCCTTGGGTCAGAGACTGGGAAGCAGTAGATTATCTGGTCCTCAAAGCCAGCCTGAGAACTGAGGGTACCCTGAGGAGGCGAAACATTGAGCACCCTTTCAAACTACAAATAATACATCTCTTTGGAATCTTTGTTTGGTCAGATAAAGAGAATTAGATTTTTCTACTAATAAGAATAGTATATTCTCTCCTCATGCTAAAAATAAGATATTTGTGACATGCATTTACATGTGCTTCTGAGTCAGTCAGAATCTCAGGGGCATATGAAAACGTTTAACTTTAGATAATAAAATAAGCCAATCGTCTTGGGAAATAACCTTTTGCATATATGATTTGCTTTCAGAATGGCAGTTAACTATGCTTGACGACTTCAGAAAAGGGAAACTTGTTTCTTGGTTACACGTCTTGGATTCACTCCTTGTAGCTTGCATAAATTCTTAAGAGGTGGATAGGCATTGGTGAAAAGTGTTTTAATTTCTACTAAGAGCACCATCTCTCTCTGCTGGACCAAGAACACTGATATGTCATCGATTATATAAGTCACAATGGAAATCGTGTTAACTAGTACCAGGTTTCTAATATATTTTAGTGATTTTTAACACCTCTTAATCTGGGTCTTGTTCAGATTGCCGATGGATGACTTGAGACTATGACATTTCTGAGTGTCCTGGCTATAATCAGATCCAATATTTTTCTTAAATATAATTTGATAAATAATACAAATGTAAGAAACGCTTTCCATAAAATGGTCTTGCCTATGAAAAAGAAGCTTGGAGCTTTAATTCAAGGATCCCATTAATTTTAAGAAGACAAAGTACTCTCTCCCAAGAAAATAGAAACAAATGTCCTGGGCTATTTTTGCCTTTCTCAAATCTAAAAAGAATCCCTAAAGACTCCAGACAGCAGTCTAACTTTAAGTTCTGTCTCATAAAACAACTATTTTAATTAAATGCAGAGACTCTCCACCAACTTCAGTCCTCAATTACTTAAGACTTTAAGAAAAAGACATTAATAAAGATGATGACAAACTCATGACCATGAAGAGCAGAAAATGAGTTTGCACTGAAAGGGATGGGTGCTGTTGCTATTATAATAAATGAAGTCCTATAACTAGAAAGGCCTGGGTACTCTTCTTACAATATTTAAATTAATCCATAAAACTCAACATGTGCAGTTTGTTCCACAAACACCCTGAGAAGATAACGACTGTTGACACGACGTAAGCCCATATGATGTTAATAGTAAAGAAAGTTCACTCCAGAATCCTTTGTAATGGCCTGGGACGTGCATAATTTATGGTCCATAACTTGAGATGAAGGGAAGTGACAGGGATGCCTCTCCACAGACCCAAATGTTCAGAACTCTCTCTCCATCTCCTGTATATTGAAGAGAAAAGAACGAACCCACGCGCAATATCAACTCTCAAAGAATGATTTCCTTTCCTGGTTATAAGAATTCCTGTCACTCTTGGAATATCACACCCACAGTTGATTCTCATGAATGTGATGAAGATGTAAATAGGAAACATAAGTTTAAATGTTACATGGAGTAATTTATATCACTTTTTATTTTTAAATCCAAACCACAAAAAAGTTACAATAAATAGTTGCAGAGAAAATTGTTTGTATCTAAAGTTACATTAACTGATAGATAAATAAATAGAATGTGTTGCTTTATAATAAATGGACTCAAAAAATTATTTCAACCAGACAGAAAGGGGAATTAATGTGCAATAAACCAATTATTCCAATAAATAGACATTAAAAGTTGGCACTTTAAAATCCTTAGGCAAAACTAGCATTCCATCAAAAATTACAGGTACAAGTATTTTTCCAGATAAATGAATTTTATCTCTGGTTTGTGAATTTGAAAAGGCTCACCATTTAGTTAAATATACATAGTGCAGTTCAATATCTAACAACCTACAAGCCAGAGCACCCTGGAAGGATCAGCGCCTTCCTTTCTAGCATTTTTAGTTAATAAAAAAAGTTATAAATTTACACATTAAGTTATACGAATACACATTTTTAAGTCATAACAATATACTACAATAACATCATTGGGACTGTTTTAAGCAAAATCTGAATGGTTTAGATAGAAGGACATACTATATCCCTGAATGGGAAGATTTATATTGTTAAAATGACAATTTCATTCCAAACTTATTTTCCCAGTAAACATTTAACAAAGGGTGGGGGACATAATCCAAACTCTTGGTATCTTAGCTCTCAGAAACCAGCCGGGCTCGGTGGCTCAGCCTGTAATCCTGCGCCTTGGGAGGCTGAGGTGAGTGGATTGCCTGAGCCCGCAGGTTCGAGACCCACCTGGGCAGGCGAAACCTCATCTCTACAATAAATCAAAAAAATTAGCCGGGCGTGGTAGCACACGCATGTAATTCCGGCTACTCGGAAGGCTGAGGCGGAAGGATCACCGGAGCCCAGCAGGTCGAGGCTGCGGTGGCCGGGAGGCCACTGCACTCCAGTCTGGGCGATCGAGTGGGACTCCAACTCAAAAAAAAAAGAAAATGAAAAACCAATCTGTGATCTGAGTTCTCTGCTCATTGCAAAAACTGAGGACTGGGGGGTATGAATCAAACTAGCACAGTTATTTATTAAGCTATTTTCTGAAAGTATATCCATTGACATATGATTATTTTTAACACAAATATGCCTAAAGTTATACTTGCCAAAGTTTAAGCATAGTTTTCAAAATTTTAAGTACTTTTGCAATTACTTTTTAAAAACTGGCATTTTTGGAAGGCTTACTTTGTATCAGACACTATGCAAAGTGCTTCTTATCTGTATTTCATTTCATTATCATAATCTCATTAGGTAGATATCACTTATTTATTTTTCATTTACAATTGACACATAATGTGTCAACATACATATTTTGAGGGTACAATGTGATGTTTTGATACATGTATAAATTGTATGATGAGCTAATCAAGGTAATTAGCATATTTTCACCTTAAAAATGTACCATTTCTTTGTGATGACAGCATTCAAAAATCACTCTTGTAGCTATTTTTAAATGTGCATTATTGTCAACTCTAGTCATTCTACTTTGAAATAGAATACCAGATAATATCCCTCCTATTTAGTTGTAGCTTTGTACGTGCTGACCAATTGTTCACTGTCTTCATCTCTTTGCTACCCTTCCCCATCCTCTGGTAACCATTTTTGTATTCTATCCTACAGGAACCACTTTTTACATTTCCTCATATGAATAAGATCACGCAGTTTTTGTCTTTCTGTGCCTGACTCATTTCACCCATGTTGTTGCAATTGGCAACATTTTTTAAATGACCAAATAGTAATCCATTGTGTATATACGTCAATTTTTTTCTTTATCTGTTCATCCACTGATGGACACTTAGGTTGATTCCATATCTTGGCTGTTGTGAATAGTGCTGCAATAAACATAGATCTGTTTATTTATGTTTATTTAAGGAAACATCAAGAGAGTGAGGATACAGCCCACAGAATTGAATAAAGTATTTGTCAACAGTATATCGGACAAAGGCCTCGCATCCAGGATCTACAAGGAACTCAAACATGCTGAAAGGAAAAAAACAAACAGCCCCATTAAAAAGTGGACAAAAGACATGAATAGACACTTTTCAAAAGAAGAGACATGGACCACCGACAGACACATGAAAAAATGCTCAGCCTCACTAATCATCAGAGAAATGCAAATTAAAACCACATTGAGATACCACCTAACTCCAGTAAGAATGGCCATCATTAGTAAAACAAACCACAACAGATGCTGGCAAGGATGCGGAGAAAAAGGAATGCTTCTACATTGCTGGTAGGAATGTAAACTAGTGCAACCTCTTTGGAAAATAGTGCAGCAATTTCTGAAAGAACTAGAAGTTGAACTTCCATATGACCCAGCAATCCTCTTGTTGGGAATATACCAAAAGAAACTCAAATCATTCTACAAAAGAGATACCTGCACACACATGTTTATTGCTGCACTATTCACAACCATGCTGCCCATCAAAACTGGACTGGATTAAAAAAATGTGGTCATATACGCAATGGAATATTATGCAATCATAAAGAAGGACAAACATATGGACTTTGCAGCAACTTGGGTGGATTGAGTCGATCATACTTAGTGAGCTATCACAAAAACAAAGAACAGAGTAACACATGTTCTCACTCACAAGCAGACCTTAATCAATTATCATAATACTATGAGAAAGGGGTTGACAGTAGTGGGAAACTGTCAGGAGAGTGGCAGGTGGGATTGGCAGTAGTGGAAAACTGCCAGGGAAAGCATACCTCATCAAAAGGGTACATTCATAATGAACATTTGTATACTTAACCCTGAATTGTACCCCACATCTTAAAAATAATAAAATAAAATAAAATGTATTTTTAGTCAAAGATCCTAGATGACCACCATGGAGTAGCAGACCAGCACCTCTCTCACCTAGCAAGATGGATAGTAGGATGCAGTTGCCAATTGATGAAGACAACTTGAACATTTTTGGAAGGGTGATACCTTACACCCAGAGGAGGCTTCTTTGAGCACACAGAGACAAGAAAACAATGCATGCATGAGATTCTGGGTGCCTTAAACCCCTCCCTGTTCCAGACTTGGACAAAATCAGAATCTCTACTCAATGAAGGAGAGGAGTGAGTGATTCTAAGATGTTTTGAGTCACTTCATCCCCTGCCCAGCCATGCATGAGCCATCAGTCCTACACAGGAGGAGTTTTGGTCAGGGCATAGTGGGAAGCAACCAGAGCCCAAGTGAAATGGAGAACAAAACATGCCCGCCAGCCACCACTGTGGTGGTCAGTTCTCAGGCAGGGAAAAATATCCACCTGCAGAGTGAATCTGACTGGCATGCCTACCACCAGCAACTAGTGGAGAAACAAACTAGTGCCCCTCTTCTCAAATGAGGCAGAGGGTAAGGACATAACCTCCAATACAACCTGCTCCAGCACAAAGAGAACAGAAGGCAATGGTAGGTGCAGGAAATCAGGCACCCTATCTCCCACCATGTGTCAGGATAGTACAGGAGCTGAAGTCCTGCCTGATGAAAAAGAGGGTTGAGTGATTCCAAGATGAGTCAGTACACCCTCTCCCAGTCCTCAGTCCCAGGCACCAAGTGCTAAAAACTGGTTTGGCTAGTTTAATAGTGGGAGAGAGAACCTGTAATTATGGAAACCTGCCACATGGGGGAGAAAATAGCAGAAGTGAAAGTTTCTCCCTCTCTCACTGAGTAACAGAATTATGGAGAAGAAAAACAGACCTGTCACAAATGAGGAAAAATCAATGGAAAAACACAGATATATCTCATAGTCCTAAAGAGACAGCACCTGAAAAACAGACATCAGAGCACAAACAATGGAAACTCCCAAGAGTGATCTACCCCAAATGACATCCATAGAAATCAGAGATTAAATGGCAAAATGAGCAGGATCCAAGAGAAACAAGAAATGAAACTCAGTGAAATAATACAGGAAGTAAAAGCAGAGATGGCCAATTTCAAAAAAACTCTATTGTGAAATAATGGAAATAAAGATCTCCATCCTTGAAATAAATAACAAACTAACAAGCATAAGGAGGAGAACCAACTAAGCAGAGGAAATACTCTCAGAGCTTCAAGATAAAAATATGGAATTAACCCAATCTGTTAAAAACATAAGAAAAAAACTCAAAAAGAAGGAGCAAAGTCTCCAAGAGATGTGGGACTAGGTCAAGAAGCCAAATCTATGCCTGACTAGTATCATTGAAGCAGAAAGGGAAACAGAGAACACCATGGAACAAGCATTCTATGAAGTCATCCAAGAAAACTTTCTTCATCTCACAAGAGATGTGACCATTCAATCACAAAAGAGTCCGAGAACCCCCACAAGGTATCACATGAGAGGATCAATTTCTAGACACATAGTAATCTATCTTCACAAAGTAGGCATGAAAGAAAAAATCCTAAAGGCACTTAGAGAGAAAGGTCAGACTACCTACCAGGGGGGACCCATCAGAATCACTGCAGACTTATCTGCAGAAACACTATAAGACATAAGAGACTGAAGTCCAATTTTTAGCATTCTTAAAGATAAACAATTCTAACCAAGAATTTCCTATCCCACCAAGCTAAGCTTCATCAATGACAGAGAATTAAAATCCTTCACAGACATCCAATCCCTAAGGGAATACGTCACCTCAGAACAGTCACTCAGGAGACACTTAAGAAAGTCAAAATAAATAAATAATGGTTATGCCCATCACAAAAGTACAGGCAAATATAGGGCAAATACAGCATATAGAGCACCCACAAAAATTAAGACACATGCATATATAAATAATATAGCTAAAAGGAAACAAAGCAACCCCCTGGCCAGGCTTGGTGTCTCAGCCTGTAATCTCAGCACTTTGGGAGGCTGAGGTGAGTGGATTGCCTGAGCCCGTGGGTTCGAGACCCACCTGAGCAACTTGGCGAGACCTCATCTTTACAATAAATCAAAAATTAGCTGGGTGTGGTAGCATGCACCTGTAGTTCCAGTTACTTGAAAGGCTGAGGTGTATTAAGAGGAAAATTCATAGCATTGTATGCACTCATTAAGAAAACAGAAAGATCTCAGACAAAATACCCTTAAAGATATCAAAAATTTAAAAAGATACAGAAGGCCACTACATAATGATAAAAGGTTCAATCCATCAACAAGAAATATCCATCCTAAACATATATGCACCCAACATAGGAGTGCCAACTTTCATAAAGCAGATTCTATGTAAACTAAAAAAAGATATCAGCTCCAACACCATCATAGCTGGGGACTTCAATACCCCACTCACAACCCTAGACAGATCTTCAGGACAAAAAATCAGCAACGAGATCAGAAACCTCAAAGTGACTCTTGACCAAATGGACTTAATTGATACCTAAAGAACACTACATCCGAAGACCACAGAATATACATTCTACTCATCACCTCATGGAATGTACTCTAAGATTGACCACATACTTGACCATAAATCAAGCATAAGCAAATTTTAAAAGATCGAAATTTTGCCATACACCTTCTTGGACCACAGTGGAATAGAAATAAACGTCAACACCAACAAGGTTCCCCCAAGACCCAAAAGGCATGGACACTAAACAGCATGATGCTAGACAACTCCTGGGTCAATGATAAAATCAAAACAGAGATTAAAAGATACCTGGAAGCAAATGAAAATGAAGAAACATCTTACCAAAATCTCTGGGATGCCATGAAAGCTGTAGTAAGAGGGGAATTCTTATCTCTACAGACGCACATGAACAAAATGGAAGGATCACAAATTAACAATCTAACAAGTCACCTAAAGAAGCTGGAAAGGCAAGACCACCAAAATTATAACTTCAGCAGAAGAATCCAGATCACCAGAATAAAGGCCCAAATCCGGGACATAGAAGACAAAAAGATAATTCAAAAAATCAATGAAACAAAAAGCTAGTTCTTCGAAAGGATAAACAAGATCGATGGTCCCCTAGCTAGACAGACCAAGAAAAAGAGAGAAAAAGCCCAAATAAACACAATCAGAAATACAAAACGTGAAGTCACATCTGACCCTGAAGAAACACAAAAGATCATTAGAGACTACTATGTACACCTGTGTGGAAACAAACTTGAAAACCTTAAGGAAATGGA
>CAUYQG010103724.1:0-11462 GCA_963574415.1 Tarsius wallacei
GCTCGGTGGCTCAGCCTGTAATCCCGCGCCTTTGGGAGGCTGAGGTGAGTGGATTGCCTGAGCCCGCAGGTTCGAGACCTGCCTGGGCAACTTGGTGAGACCTCATCTCTACAATAAATAAAAAAAAACTAGCCTGGCGTGATAGTGCGCGTCTGTAGTTCTGGCTGCTTGGAAGGCTGAGGTGGAAGGATCACCGGAGCCCAGCAGGACCAGGCTGCGGTGGCCGGGAGCGGCCACTGTACTCCAGTCTGGGCGACAGTGAAACTCCAACTCAAAAAAAAAAAAAAAAAACAAAGTTTCAGCCAGGAGCAGTGGCTCACACCTGTAATCCTAGCACCTTGGGAGGCAGAAGTGAGGACTGCCTGTGCTCTGGGGTTCAAAACCAGCCTGGGCAACTTGGTGAGACCTTGTCTCTACAATAAAACAAAAAAATTAGCTGGATGTGGTGGCGTGTGCCTATGTCTGGCTACTTGGAAGGCTGAGGCAGAAGGAAGGCCTGAGCCCAGCAGTTTGAAGCTACAGTGGCTGTTAGTGTGCTACTGCACTCCAGCCTGGGCAACAGAGTGAGACTACAACTCAAAAAATTAATTAATTTAAATTAAACACAACCAAAGTTTCCACAGTGTGTCATGGAATGTATGACAATTTCACTTACTGACATAATTTGAAATGATCACTAAGTTTCCATCTACCCATGACCTTTAAAACCAGCACTTTTTAAAAAGGCTGTGGGATCAAATGGAGGATAAATGATCAACATCTTTCGGGCAAAGTTGCAAATTCTTGCAAAAATTAGTTCAATTATCTGGAAATCTAAGGTCCCGAATGAAATCACTGTCTTACCTGAGCTTGAAGCCAAGCTATGAGCGTCTCCCTAATGAGCTGCTGCTGGGCAGTGGTGAGCTCTGAGTATCTATGCAAAACAGAGAAGAGTCAGGGCCATGTCTGATATTGGCGGGTCTAACAGTAACAGCCTTGTCTTCCAAAAGGCAAAATACGTACAGCTCCTAATTACCTAAATCTCCCTAAAATGGGCTGATAATGCCTTTCATCACTGCTTTTAAGAAAAAGGTAAGGATGAACAGGGCAGGCAGGGACTATCAACCTTCGTTGAATCTGTGGTTTTTATTCATACTGAAACACAACAACAGCTACATAATTTTCCAAATGAAAAGACACCCATGTCTGAGGTCTGTGATCCACCTACAGAATAAACCAGTAGGTGAACTAAGAATCCCCTCAGTAGAGTCGTCATTTCTGCTTCACTAGCAGGCAGCCCTCAACTCTAAGAGACCAGGCAAGTGGGAGACAGGTCTGCCGTCACCACATCTTTTGATCTTCCCAGAGACGCTGGAAATCTAGCCTTTTCTATGAGATGGCTGGACTTTTACATGCAACCAACCAACTCAGTACTTCTGAAGCACTCTGGGGTACATCAAAACATCCATAACCTGGATACAACTTGTATATGATTAATTTACAGTCTGTGTTATGGTTTTCTCAAAGAAGAAGAAAACTAAATTTTAAGAATGGCTTCTCTACAAATCTCAGAGTCCAAACGGTGAGGAAAGCCTACTTGTATTTAACTTGATGTTCAAGTACTTGGAAGCAGAAGAACTTTATGTGATCATCACTGAAAAAGAAAAAACAGAAATTGGCTGAGCAGAGTAAAATAAACCAAAGGCAAAACACCAACAAACAACAGCAGGAGAGCTTGGAGAGCTTCTCAAGTGAGACCTTTGGTTTTCTTATCTTGCTTTATAACACTGAAGTCCATTTACTTACAAAGCTAAGAAAACTCTATCACAGAGCAAGCAAAAAAATGAAGATGAGCCTTAGATACAGTGCTTTGTAAACAAGCAAGATGTTCCCCCTAAATTCCAGCTATTAGAATTCCTGGGCCGGGCACAGTGAATCATGCCTATATCTATAATCCCAGTACTTTGGGAGGCCAAGGCGAGAGGACTGCCCGAGCTCAGGAGTTCAAGACCAGCCTTGGCAACATGATAAGACCTCAGCTCTACAATAATAACAATTTAAAAAATTAGCCAGACATGGTGGTGTGCACCTGTAGTCCCAGCTACTTAGGAAGCTGAGGCATAAGGAACACCTGAGCCCAGTAGGCTGAGGCTGCAGTGGCTGTGAGCATGTCACTGCACTTCAGCCTGGGCGACAGAGTGAGACTCCAACTCAAAAAAAAAAAAGGATTCCTGGAAGAACTTTTTCATTTCACAATTCAAGGTCAGTGTAAAATGACAAATGGCAGTACAGCCAGAGACTGAGTCACATCAGAGATGGTCATCCAGTTCTTTCTTAAAATTCAGCCAGCTGGGCACGGCGGCTGAAGCCTGTGATCCCCGCCAGCACTTTGGAAGGCCGAGGTGAGAGAATTGCCTGAGCCCACGGGTTCAAGACCAGCGTGGGCAACTTTGCAAAATCTCATCTCTGATGTAAATAAAAAAATTAGCTGGGTGTGGTGGTGCGAGCCTGTATTTCCAGCTACTTGGAAGGCTGAGGTAGAAGGCTCACCGGATCCCAGCAGGTCAACGCTGGGGTGGCTGTGAGCATGCCATTACACTCCAGCCTAGGTGACAGAGTGAGACTCCCACTCAAAAAAAAAAAACAATTCAGCCTCAGTCAGTTCTATCACAGCCAAAACCAAAGCACACAGGCAGCCTGTCCATCCACTGCCAAAGTTCCTCCAGGACACTAAATTACAAAGAGGGTGTTCTTGCAAGACAGGGCAAAG
Source organism: Tarsius wallacei (assembly GCA_963574415.1). Lineage (NCBI taxonomy): Eukaryota > Metazoa > Chordata > Mammalia > Primates > Tarsiidae > Tarsius > Tarsius wallacei. The sequence continues at coordinate 2,750 of CAUYQG010103724.1, forward strand.
TGCGCCCCTGTCAGCCCCCCAGTGCCAGCTGTCTCTCTAGGGTGATGAGAGTTGCAGCGAGCCAGCCATCAACTCTGACAAGCACCCTCTAGGTCTGGGTCAGGCTCAGTCTTGGAGCTTCTTTCCTACGTATAGAGGTAACTGGCCCAAGCAGGAATGGAGACGTCGTCTTAATGTATACCATATAAATTAATCAAACAAAATAATTTCACATGTAAGATGAAACTTGCTCTTTTAAAATTTGTAAAGCTAGGTTTAATTAGCATCTTTTCTAAGACCTTAGGGTTTCTATTCTTTTTTTTTTTTTTTTTTGAGTTGGAGTCTTACTTTGTCACCCAGACTGGAGTGCAGTGGCCGCTCCTGGCCATTGCAGCCTCGACCTGCTGGGCTCCGGCGATCCTTCCGCCTCAGCCTCCCAAGTAGCTGGAACCACAGGCACGCGCTACCACGCCCGGCTAATTTTTTGGTTTATTGTAGAGATGAGGTCTCGTCACGTTGCCCAGGCGGGTCTCGAACCCGCAGGCCCAGGCAATCCAATCACCTTGGCCTTCCAAAGCGCTGGGATTACAGGCTGAGCCACTGAGCCTGGCCGGGTTTCTATTCTTATTAAGGATGACACTGAAGCCTTAACTGAATTATATAAGACTTGAGATTTTCCACTAAAAAAAATTAACTACAGGAAGCCTTTAATTAAAAGCCAGCTCTTATTTACTGTAAGACATGCAGTTGAGTTCTTGAAAGCAACTTTCTCTAAACTGAAGCACCTGGTTTCAAGTGTAAAACAGACTGACAGGCAGAGTACATTGAGACTCCAGCCAGAAGGCTCTCTCCTAACCCCTGCCTTCTACTCCCACTTCCCCAAGCCTCACTATGCCAAGCTGCACTTCTTCTGTAAGAAAGAAAATTAACTGCCATATAAATGAATAAAACAAATATAGGAGAGTTCTCACGTCTGTAAAAATCAAGCTGAATGCTTTAGAAAGACTTCTATGCTGGGTGCGGGGGCTCACACCTGTCATCCCAGCACTTTGGGAGGTGGATATGAAAGGATTTCCTGAACTCATGGGTTCAAGACCAGCCTAGGAAACTTGACGAGACCTCATCTCTACAATAAATCAAAAAATTAGCCAGGCATGGTGGTGTGTGCCCGTGGTTCCATCTCCTTGGAAGGCTGAGGCAGAAGGATTGCCGGAGCCCAGCAGGTCAAGACTACGGTGGCTGTGTACATGCCACTGCATTCCACTCCATTCTGGGCAACAGAGTGAAACTCAGACTCCAAAAAAAAAAGACTTCTAGAAAGTCACACTCCAGGGAGAAAAAAACCTGGTCCATATTTGATGTGGGCTAGATAACCAGAAGGCTTGGGGGTGGGGTGCAAACGTCTTAAAAATCCTATGGATCTGAACTCCCTGGGAGACCCCAGCTGGAAGCCATAGAGGACAGGTTACAGGGGACCGCAGGAGAGCAGGGGAGCGCCAGCAGCACGCACACACAATCAAGAGACGGGAACCTAGTGTGTATATGTGCTAAGTTAAAATTAAAGTGCCAGAGGTCTACAACTTATGATCATTTCCTTCACCAAGTTTTAGGAGAGCCAATTCTCACTCCCAGTCCTAAGAAGGTAGGGAAGGTAAGTCTGTACTGCACTGTCCCAACCAGAATGTGCCATCAGACCCACAACCCACAGCAGAGGACAGCTGTGCTGAAAAGACAATTCTGAATAGCCAGACTTAGTGGTTTACTGTTTTTCTCATTTCCATACCAAATGACTGTATGCTAATGGTGTTCCAAAAGGCAAATCACATTTTTACAAAAACACTTTCCAAATACAGGTAACAACAGTACTGCCACGTTCCCAGAAATTTAAATTCTTCCAAGAGCCATGCAAATGTTGAAATTACCTGTATGTCCTCTGGGCTAGAGCTTCTGCACACACCTGCCAGGCATCTGGGGAAACCTTTAGCTGCTCAAAGTAGGCCAGAGCCTGTAAGATGGCCAGAGAAAAAGCATTTGGAACAGTCCACCAACATCCTACTGATACTAAATAAAATATTCTGAGAGTAACAAACTATTAATAAATCAGTAAATTTAACAGAAAAACAGCTAAAACATTAAATTCAGGGGTCTAAACATCCACAGCTTAGGGATCTTTCCTAGAAAAAAGGTCACACAAAGATACATTCCATTAGGTAGTATTCAAATCTGTCTCCTCACAGCAAACACAAGAATGCCCCGCACACTTCACTGGGCTGTTAAAAGAAATAAGAGCAAAATGTCCCAGTGCTTTGCCAAGCATCAAACTCCTGAGGCCTGCGCAACTGTAAAGTAGGAAGTGAATGCATTTTCCTATCTAACAGCACATCTGCCTTTAAAGGGGTGATTGATTATACAAGACCCACATACATACAGTGTATATAACTTGACTGTTACACAGAAAAGAGCATGTAAGTCTTTCCTTATAATCATGTAAGTTCCCTAAAAAGAGAGATTAAAATGATTGGAGTACAACTGCATTATATGAATTTCGGGAAAGTCTCAAAGGATTAAAAAGGTCAAAGCCTTAGGAAATGTCTCTCACCCCTGTTCTGAATGCAGGGCCTCTAATGAGCGGACTGCCTCACAGAGCAAGGCCCTCGGGAACGGAGGCAACAGCGTCCGCAGGCCCCTTCTGGCCTGTGGGACATGGCCTTCCGCATTCTCCCGTGAGCACACGGCACCTAATGCGGGCTTCATGCACAGCAAGGAGCCTCATATCAAAAGCATCCCCAGACCAGGCGAGAGGACTGCCTGAGCCCACGGGTTCGAGACCAGCCCAGGCAACTTGGTGAGACCTCTTCTCTACAATAAATCAAACAATAAGCTGGGTGTGGTGGTGCGTGCCTGTAGTTCCGGCTACTTGGAAGGCTGAGACAGAAGGATCACTAGGTGGAGGCTGCAGTGACCGTAAGCACATCACTGTACTCCAGCCTGGGCGATGGAGTGAGACTCCAACTCAGAAAAGATGAACAGAAAAGAAAAGCATCTCCAGCTACCAGGACAATGGCATATGATCTGTAAACATTGGGAGATGACTTACAAGCAATTGGGTCCTGAGACAAAACCTGACCTGAGGTGGAAGGAATGTGAAACATTAGGGAAACTTAATTTCAATAAGTATTTTTTTAAACTTTTGTGTGTCCCACAATTAAAATTCATTTGTCAGTCCAGATAGCAACTGGAAAATCAAAACAGAATAGAGTATCAGCGTGCACAGCACATAGCAAGGCTCTCATCTGTAACTTGTTTTGGCTACACATGTGATGTAAATGTGCACATTCACACCAGGTCAAGAGGCGAAAGCACATTTCCCTTTGAGTTAGCAATACAAGCCACTGTGTGGGCGCTCCCACATGGTCTCACGGCGGCTCCCACTGATCAAGACCGCCAAACAGCCTTAAGCCTAGGGGATAGGAAAAACTTTTGGGCGCCCGGCTGGCCCAGAATTTTAAAGACCTCGGCACTCCAAGTGAGTGCCGGGACTCTCTTTCCTTAGTTATAATGAGCACCCTTAGCTCACCAGTTTATGCAAATGAGGTGACCGGAAGGGACCCCTGCCAGCCACAGGATAGGGCTGGCTGCCAGAAAGGCCCCAGCCACCAACCTCTGGGGCAGGGACTGCAGATAAAACCTGCAAGGGCTCTCGAACTTGCTGGCTGAACACACTAAGGCGCTTGGAGCGGGAGGCTCTGTGTCCACCCCCTCCCTCTGCGTCACTTCCACTTGGCTCTTCCTGAGCTCATCCTTTCCAGTAAATCAGCAATCATAAATCACCTGTCGTTCTCAGTTCTGTGGGCCATTCTGGTCAATTACCAAACCTGAGGTCAGAGTTGTGGGAGCCCTCGGTTCTACAGTCAGTCATCAGATATATATAAACGGTTCTAGATTCACAAGGGGCGTCTGAGGGGAGCAGTTTGCGAGACTGGGCCCTGAACCTGTGGATGTGATGCTAGCTCCTGGTAGTGTCAGAACTGAATTGACTTACAGGACACCCAGTTGGTGCCCACAGAAGCCGCGATTGGTCATTGGTGTTGGACAACAGCCCAGAGTCAATAATGGCTATCTTTAGAAGTTACGAATGAGAGCACCCAGGCAGCTGTAAGAAAGGTGAACTCAACTGTTCTAAACAGCAGACCCTGTAACTAGGGTTTCCTTCAGGAGTATCTCAGAGGCCAGAGCAGGGGGCAAGGTCGAAATCAATTATGTGTGTTGTATGAGCACTTAATAGTTCACTTACAAAAAGTATATGTAGGCTGGGCTTGGTGGCTCAGCCTGTAATCCCAGCACTTTGGGAGGCCGAGGCAAGTGGATTGCCTGAGCCCGCAGGTTTGAGACCAGCCTGGGCAACTTGGTGAGACCTCTTCTCTGCAATAAATAAAAAAAATTAGCCAGGCATGGTAACACACACCTGTAGTTCTGGCTACTTGGAAGGCTGAGGTGGAAGGATCACTGGCACCTGGCAGATCGGGAAGCTGAGGTGGCCATGAGTGTGACCCTGCCCTCCAGCCTGGGCGACAGAGTGAGACTCCAGCTCAAAAAAAAAAAAATAAGTGTATGTGCCAGGGAGCAGTTTCAGTTGTTAGAACAGTCACTGACACACCATTTTCTTTAAATAATAACAGGTTTAAGCCAAAGATGAACATCCCATGGGGGGGGTGGGGGTGGGGAAATAACCGGGAAGTCTTTAACCGAAGTCTTTGTACTCCAAATCTGGGCATTACCAGTATTAAAAAAAAAAATGTGTGGCATCAATGAGCAAGCCTTAGCTTTCTCCACCTAGCTCCCACACCTTTTTTTCTATGGTTTATTGCTGAGGCAGGAGTCAGTTCAGCTTTTACTGTCCACGTAAAAACCAGAGAATGAACTACAGAGACAGACAGACAGCTGAGTAACTACAGCTGGCAGTCACTATCTTGCCACCAACTGAACTAAGTCCCCACTACTCCACTCCTGCTGGCAACAAAGGGGCTCTGAGAATTCATTTTTCCTTCAGATCGCCTCCTTTTTCATCCCGATTAATTTTGTTCTGCAGAATGGCTTTATGGGACATCAGATTATGCCTGGATCTGGATGCTTAAAGCACGCCTGAGACCAATAGTTCCCACGAGCCCATTTTTGTTGACAAAAAGTGCAATGTCTGTATTAAAACCACTAACAATGCACTGGTTTTACTTTTCTGAAAAAGAAGTCATGCACATTTTATATAAAATTGGGCTGGGCACGGTGGTTCATGCCTTAAGCCCAGCACTCCGTGAGGCCGAGGCAGGAGGATCGCTTGAGCCCAAGAGTTCGAGACACAGCCAGACCCTGTTCCTACAAAAAATAAAAATTAGCCAGGCGTAGTGCAGCACACGCACAGTCCCAGCTGCTGGGGAAGCTGAAGTAAAAGGATCACCTAAGTCCAGGAGGCGGAGGCTATGGCGAGCTGTGATCATGCCCTGTACTTGGGCAAAAGAGTGAAACTCCAACTCAAAAAAAATTAGAAAAACCAACAGATTTCAAAAGGTACATAAAAAAATAACAAGAAAGGCCATCTAAGAGCTGAATATGTAGTCACAGACTTTTAGTTATAATAAGCATGCAACACCAAACTAGACTATGGGTAAAGCGCTGATGCTTCAACTGTGTTTGCAGATAGGAAGCTAAATGCCTGTGAAAAGAATACCTGTTCACACACAGACGATACGAACTGTAAATGCTTCTGATGTCCTCACTCATTTGATAGTATCTCATAATCAGCCTGATACTTAAATCTCAATCCCTATTATTTTCCTGTAACTGGAGGGCTAGTTGCTCGTGTAATGGCAGAGACACATACACATGGTACTTCATTAGAAACTACTTGGGATATTTGTTTTACTACTTTAACAAACTTCTGCTTGGGGTGGGGGGAGACAACATCAATAAGGGTACCTGATCTCAAGCCAGGCAAAGTGGGGACCAAAGAGAGGCCCAAACTTTACCTATACCACTTGTATACCTCATTCTGAATTGTACCCCACATCTTAAAAATAAAACAAAAACAAAACAAAACTTCTGCTTAAGAGCAGAACAAAACTGCTGTAATATCAGGGAAATTGTTAACCTTGCCAGCTCATTTATGAAAAGTATTCTTTGTAATGAAAAGAAGGAAGAAAATGTCTCTCTCCTTCCACTTACCCTGTGCTTCAGAACGCCCACATATCTTTAAGAAATTAATTACAGGCTTATTCCTCAGATGCCTCTTTTATCATTCAGCTACAGCCATGATTATAGTTGTAGGCTACATTATATTTAATTGTTGACATGTGAGCAGCTATCCTGGCACCTCCTAATGAATTCCTTGTCATGTAATCATTTCAAGCAACTTAAGACGTGGCATATCACAACTGCTTACTTACATGCCTGCCTGACTAAGTAACAAGGATGTTAAATGTCACTAATACAAGGGCTAAACACCTTGCACAGACCAAGCAAGCAATGGGAAAATAAAATACGCATGTCTGCAACTCTGGAAAGGCCCTTAACAATACTTTGCATTACAATTAAAAAAAATTTTTTTTTTAATGTTCTCCCAAAATTCCTAACTTTTAACTCATTAGAAATAATGACCGATGTTGCATTAACTATCTGCCTTAAATCACAGGAGATTTTAAGGCTTTTGTTCAGCCAACCAAACTGAAATAAAAACACTGCTTCTTCTTTAGAATATTCAAGTATCTCAAATGTGTCTGCTCATTTCTACCCAAATTAGACCTGTATCATCAGTTGCATTTTTTATTCAAGTCCTCTACTACAACTGTGTAGTAACGTGCTTTAAAAGAAAAGATTCAGTAGACTAACTCACCCTTTGTCTAAAGTCCGAATCTGCATTTGGATTCAGCCCTAAAAGAGCCTGTTCATCCATCCTTGCTGCTATACTTGGAGTTTTCTGGTTACAATTGGCGTGCCCTCTGATCCCACAGAAGAATCCACAAACATCTGCACACAAAGTTGAAAGACAAGATATAGATGTGTATCCAGAATAACATAACAAGTGGATAAAATCATGCAAAGACGCTGACGTGTTAAAGAACTCCCTCTGAAACATACCCTAATGCGACTAAAGATTAGAGCCTTCATTTCAGAAAAATGGCCCCTGTTAATTGTTCCACTAATGTGTAATTTCTAAAGATCTGAAGTATGCCATCAAGGTGGCTCAAGCATGCTTATTCAAGATCTTCAATAAAGTACAGAAATCATTTTTCACCTTAAGTAGAAGCAGCTAAGTTATGATATGTTGTACTTATTATCTCCAGTATTTAAAAGTGTAATTGTGCAACAAAAATGACAAATCCAGATTAATTTTATCATTATAGTAATCGTAATAACCTGCCTCCTTCCAGAACAAACCATTAAAAAAAAAATTAGAATGTCTGAACTCCGAGTTAAAAGTCCTTATTGGAGTGTTTACAAAGTACTGTGAGAGAAGTCAAAAGAAGAAACAGTAGAATGAAAAACCATTCATTTAGCTTTTGAACAATGGACTAGTTTTGCCTTTTACAGCTCTCCATTCTTCCTGGCCAATTCTAGAAATGTATTCCAATTTTTTTTTTTAAATAGTAGATACAAAAATTCACAAACGGCTTAATATTGACTCCTGTTAAGAAGATTTTCTGTGCCGGGCTCGGTGGCTCAGCCTGTAATCCCGCGCCTTGGGAGGCTGAGGTGAGTGGACTGCCTGAGCCCGCAGGTTCGAGACCCGCCTGGGCAGGCGAAACCTCATCTCTACAATATATAAAATAAAAAAAAATTGGCCGGGTGTGGTAGCACGCGCCTGTAATTCTGGCTACTGGGAAGGCTGCGGCGGAAGGATTGCCGGAGCCCAGCAGGTCGAGGCTGCGGTGGCCGGGAGTGGCCACTGCACTCCAGTCTGGGCGACTGAGTGAGACTCCAAATTAAAAAAAAAAAAAAAAAAGAACATTTTCTAAATCTCTGGAAAGCAATCCACTTCTTCACAATAGAGTCTAACATATTCAAATGAACAAGCTAATCCCCAAAAGGCAGCTCGGTTTTTGACAAAATGTACATTTGGGCAAACGTGGAACTAACTCTACATGATGTGAAAAGCACATTCATTCTCTCAAAACCTATGAGGTAGGAGACCAGGCTTTACTGCTCCCATTAAACAGAAAGCAAAGAGAACCCAAGAGGCCAAAAGACTAACTGGCGGGGAGGTGGGGAGTGGTGCAAAGCCGTTTAGGGATGAGGCCAGGATGGGACCCAGGTGACAGGATCCCCACATGCTCCCCACCATGCACCGTCTTCCCGGGTCTGCCAGAATCAGGGTACACCAGGACAGGGGCTGAGCGGGTGGGGGGAACCACCCTGTGATGGTTCACACCATACTGGCAGTCATGGCAGCGGGATGGTTCACACCACGCTGGCAGAGTCAGGCAGGGATCTCCCCACTGCCCCCGATGAGGATCCAGCACTTTGGACGGCTCCTCCCCAGTCTGCACCCAACTCAGCAAGGTCAATGACCAGAAGTCCTCAGGTAACTGTGCCTGTCATCTTCACACACGCTATTCTTTTCTTGTTACTGGGTTACCCTCCTTGTCCTTGGAAATTCAACTTGGAGAGGAAGTGGCCTCTCCAAGCACACCTCTTTGATCCCTATTGTCCAAGCCTCCCAAGGGTCAGACACCCCTACTAAGAC
>CAUYQG010103725.1:0-10336 GCA_963574415.1 Tarsius wallacei
TGTCAAAGATTAATGGACTATATTTATGTGGGTCTGTTTCTGGGCTTTCTTTTCTGTTCCACTGATATACTTGTCTCTTTTTTCACCAGTTACACTATCTTGATTATTGTAGCTTTAAATAATAAGTCTTGAAGTCAGATAATATCAGTCCTCCAACTCTGATCTTCTTCAATATTGTGTTGGCTATTTTGGGTGGTTGGATAGATTTTTTTCAGCTTGCTCACAGCAGATCTTTGAGAACATCTAGCCCTATTGTTGCTCTTTTAATATCTGTGTTATAAAAATGCATCTATGCTATTTAAAAATTTTTTTTTTTGAGTTGGAGTCTCTGTTGCCCAGGCTGGAGTGCAGTGGCACGCTCACAGCTACCGCAGCCTCAACCTGCTGGGCTCAGGCAATTCTTCTGCCTCATCCTTCCAAGTAGCTGGAACTACAGGTGCAAGCCACCACGCCTGGCTAATTTATTTATTTATGTATTTATTTATTTATTGTAGAGATGAGGTCTCACCAAGTTGCCCAGGCTGGTCTCGAACCCTTAGTCTCAGACAATCCTCTTGCCTCGGCCTCCCAATGTGCTGGAATTATATCTATGTTTTTAAACAGATGAACAAACAGTCCTAGGAAGTAAGTGACTTGCTGTAATAATAGCAGCAGCAAAAGCAAGATTGGAATTTGTATCTCTTAGCTATTTGTGAAAAATAAAATTTCATAATATTTAAAATAAGAAAAAAATTTTAATTTTAAATTAACCTATTCTAATATTTGAGAAAAAATATCAGAACAAAAATTCAATTTGCAAATAACAGAAAGCATAAACAGGCTGATGAGGTTTTTCTAAGGAACAAATTACATCACCATAATGTGATTTTTTTTTTTTGGTAAGACAAGACATAAGTTTTAGATTACAGTAAATCAAAAGACTTACCTGGATACAGGGCACTGGCTCTTTTTAAACATACTTATTAATAAAAAAGAAGGCCAGGCGCAGTGGCTCATGACTGTAATCCCAGCACTCTGGGAGGCTGAGGTAGGAGGATTGCTTGAGCCCAGGTGTTCAAGACCAGCCTGGGCAACACAGTAAGACCACATCTCTACAAAAAAATACAAAAATTAATCAAGCATGGCTGCATGTACCTGTAGTCCCAGTTACTTGGGAGGCTGAGGCAGATGGATCGCCTGAACCCAGAAGGTCAAGGCTGCAGGGAGCCATTGATTGTGCCACTGCACTCCAGCCTGGTTGAGAGTGAGACCCTATCTCTAAAAAACAAACAAAAAAAAGAGAATAAAACTTTGCTTTATGGTAATTTTCCTGGGGGATGAGGAGGGGTGTATATCCATGTCATATTAAAAAAACATTTTAAGCATTAACTATAGAACTTTGTGGTCAGAGTTACTTAATGGTTTTGTGAACAACTACTTTAGGGTAGAAAATAATAGAATGATTTTAGTAGAATGAGCAACCGGACAAGGTTAAGTTGGCAACGTTTTGAAGTTGAAAATTTAAGATTAACAGGAATAGACTTTTGGCCAAATGGCACACTAAGCTGATGTAAATGGGTCTTTTCTCCCACTACAAACATATAGATATGCAGGATAAAACATAACAAAAATGCTTTAAAATACACAACCTTTAAAAAAAAGAAAAGAAAAGAAATCCCCAGGTACCCAATGAAAGAGACATCAAAATCAAAGCTAGAACAGAAAGTGGAAGTTGAGACCATGGTGGCCCACAGGGGTTTCAAACTCCTGTCCAGGCCCTGGGCTGGGAGAGGAAGCATTCACGCTCACATGTAGACTGCAAGTGCAGCTTCTGGCGGGTAGAGGGTGGGGAAGTGAGAACTGAGGCCCTTGCATAAAGCCCAGAGCCTCACCCGCCTATCCCTCCTTGCTATGCAGTCTAAAAAATCTCTGCTCACTGATTCAGGGAAACAGCAGTAAAAGTTGCTAATTATCTATGTGCTAAGCAGGAGAAAAGACACCCAAAAGGAATTCAAAATGTGGGCTTAAGCCACACAGAGGTGCGGGATCCAATTCCATACTCTGTACCATACAGGAATCTCAAGCTAAAAAATTAACATAAAAACTAGTCTCTGGCACACAGCAGCAGAAAACAGAATCCTATAACCCAAAGCACAGGGACTCGTACAGGAAAAAACAAAAAGCACAGAAAAGAGGCTCACTAGTACAAACCATATGAGGAAGGTCTGAATGTGAAAAGTTATTCTATAAATCCTAACAGCAGAAAATGTCAAAGGGGACCTTGGAAGCAGGTAGGCAAAGACTTCTTAAACAATACCCCAAAAGTCACAAAGATAGAATAAATGAGGCTATATAGCTATTAAGGTTTCTGTTGAATAACTACAAACAGATTGAAAGACAAATGGTCAAATCATAGAAAAGGGAGACAATATGTACAAAGTTTAAAGTCAACAGGAACTAATATCGAGAATACATAGAAAATTCCTATAAATCTTAGGGGAAAAATCCAAAACCAAGAATTTAAAAAACAGGTAAACTGGCCAACAAATGGTAATATTAGTTGTTACCATAACAATAGCAACTAACCTTTATATGATGTCTACTATAGTCAGGAAGAGCTTTATATGCTTTACGTATATTAACACATTTTAGCCTCCAAACAACCTCCTAAGGCAGATACTGTTATTATCTCCTTTTACTCATGGGGAGACTAAGGTCCAGAGAGATTAATTTCTCCAAGGTTTCACAATAATGTGGTAGAAACTGGATCTGAACTGAGGGCATAATTGGTGGGTAAATAAATAGATTCAGCTGTTCTGGAAAAGCAATCTGGTAATATTTAGTGAGATATGCTGTGCATACGTGGCTTGTGACCCAAAGATCCTCCTCCTGTGTTATGTATCATAGAAAACTTCTCACAAAGGACCATAAGGAAATATGGCCAGATCACCAGGGCATCATTTGTAGTAGTAGGGAGATGAGAGGCAATGTACATGTCCATCACTAAAAGGCTGTATAAGTAAATGTGCAGGATGTATACTGTGGAATATAGTACATTAGACAGGAGAAATAGCTAGCTCTTCAGACAGAAACATGAATATATCTTAAATACCCAGTATTGAGTGAAAAAACAACAGAATGAGATCTAGAGCAAAATACCACTTATGAAAGTTATAAATACATAATCAAAATAATACTGTCTGAAATAAGGCTACATATGCAGTCAAGGACATTTTATCAAATATACTACAGTGGGTGCCTATAAGGGGAAATAGAATAGGAACAGGAGTTGGGAATGAAAGGAAAAAAATAAAACAAGAGGGCCTCTACTTAGATAAATACTAGAGAGTTATAGAAGAGTAGCACTGCACTCAACCTAACACTCCCCTTCCCTCAAAAAAGGGGAAAAAATAAGTCACATAAGGAATCTTGTAACTTCACCATGAAGGAAAGTCATTAGATAAAGAAAACAGGAAAAAAAGCATCTTAAAGAATTGAAAACTAATAATGAAAAAAAAAAAAAGAATTGAAAACTATAAAAATTAAAGAATACTGTAAAAATGGTAAGCATTTAAAAATTGTGTTTCATTTTAATAAACAGACAAAATGAAGGGAAATCATAATGAAAGGATAAAACAATATGAATAAAAGGAATAGGCAGATGTGAAAAGAATAAAAAAAACTTTTAGGACTAAAAAATTAAGTCACTGAAATGCATCCATTGATGAAGTAAATAGATTAGACATAGCTAAAGAGAAAATCAGTGATTGGAAAGAGAAGTTTGAGAAAATTGCTCAGAAAGTAGCAGAATTAAAAAGACAGAAAATATGAAAAGAGAGGTTAAGGGACATGGAAGACAGAATGAGAAAACTGAACATGTATCTAATAAGTGTTCTATATGGAGGTAATGGAGAATATGTGGAAGAAACAACTGAAGACATAATTTCCGAGAATTTTCTAGAATGAAAGACAGGTATGAGTCTTCAAAATAAAAGCCTCAAAATATCAACAACATAGAAAAATATTTAAACAAACCAAGAGAAAAGACATTATTTATAAGAGAATGACAACTAGTTTGATACATAATAACAGGTGTCAGAAGAAAATGGAGTAATAGCCTTCAAATATTAAGGGAAATACCAACCAATTAAGTATCTGTATGATGATAAACTATCATTTGAGACTAAGTTTCAAACTAAGATAAAAAACTCAGAGACTGTCACTGAAATAATTACTGTAAGAAGGAAACTGAGCCAGAAAGAAGGGACACTAATAAGAAAAAAAGCAGCAAGGAGCAAGCAAGGGAACTATTAAATATTATATCGACTAGAATAGTTAAAATCAGAAAGACTGATAACACCAAGTGCTGTGGAGAATCTACAACTCCATTGTTGGTGGAGTGTAAAATCGTACAACTACTTGGGGAACTGTTTGGCAATTTCTTATAATGAAATATTGAATACTATACATACAACAGTATAGGTAAATTTTTAAAATATTGTATTATGTCAAAGTAACACATAAAAAAGATGTATTATTTCAAAGAGTACACACTATATAATCTGATTTATAGAAAACAGAAATATAGGCAAAACTAATCTACTGTGATAAAAATCAGACAGTGGTTATAGAGGTGGCGGGGGTGTGTGGGAAGGAACTGAATTTTGAAAAGAGACACAAGGGAGCTTTCCGGAAGAATGAAAGTGTTCTTACAGCTTGTTTGGGTGGTGGTTACAAGAGTAGATATCTGTCAAAATTGTTCAAATAGAATACATCAGATCATTGTACCCAGGTACAGTGGCTCATATCTGTAATCCCAGCACTATGGGAGGCAGAGATGAGAGGACTGCCTGAGCCCAGGGGTCCAAGACCAGTTAGGGCACCTTGGGGAGACCTAGTCTCAACAATAAATCGAAAAATTAGCCAGGTGAGATGACATGTGTCTGTAGCTCCAGCTACTTGGAAGGATGGTCTGAGCCCAGCAGGTTGAGGCTACGGTGGCCATGAGCATGCCACTGCACTCTGGCCTAGGCGACAGAGTAAAACTTTGACTCAAAAAAAATAAAAAGATCATCATAATATATGTTAATAATATCTCAATTTAAAAATTACTAGGGCAATCCCCTCGGATCCCCTCCCACGGTGAGAGTTTTTCTGTCCTCTTAATAAATCTTGCTTTAAAAAATAATAATAATAAAGAATAAAAAATAAAAATTACTAATTCTGTTGGTATAATGCACCAATTATTTAAAAGTGGGTATGGAAAGGGGAAGTGAAAAACAGGGTAGAATAATGACAATCATAGTAGCTACCTCATACTGAGTGCTTACTATGTGCCAGGCACTCTTCCAAATGTTCTGTATGTATTAACTCATTTAGTCCTTTCAACAACCCTATGAAGAAAGTATTCATCATCTCCATTTTACAGAAAACTGTGGCACAGCGAGGTTATATAACTTACCCAGGGTCACACAGCTAGTGCGTGACAGAGTGGGGTTCAAAATCAGGCAGTCCGGTATGGAGGTCTATACTCTTAACCACTGTAATCCACCACTTCTCTGAAATTAAAAACCAACAACATGGAAGATTAGAGAAGGGAGACTAAAGTCAGGGTGTTCTAAGAGTCAAGAGGATGACAAAAGCAACAATTAACTTGAACCTTTGTTAAGTGAAGTATGCATGTATCTAAGGGAACAGAAGCTACATAAGTATTTACAAGCAAGAGGTCTCAAAGAGAATTTTAAGATGTGATTAATCCAGGAGTAAGTGGGAACAGAGAAATGGGAAGAACAGTGCAGTACACAGAAAACAAATTAAGATTGCACAAATAAGTCCAAATGTATTCGTCATCACAATAAAGAGACAATTAAACTTTCTTGTTCAAAGGCAGAATGAATTTCTTAAAAGCCAGCGCTGGCCGGGCTCAGTGGCTTACCCTGTAATCCCAGTGCTTTTGGAGGTTGAGGTGAGTGGATTGCCTGAGCCCGCGGGTTCGAGACCCACCTGGGCAACTTGGCGAGACCTCATCTCTACAATAAATCAAAAAATTAGCTGGGTGTGGTAGCGCACGCCTGTAGTTCTAGCTACTTGGAAGGCTGAGGCGGAAAGATCACCGGAGCCCAGCAGTTCGAGGCTGCAGTGGCTGAAAGTGGCCACTGCACTCCAGTCTGGGTGACAGAGTGAGACTCCAACTCAAAAAAAAAAAAGCCAGCTCTATGGTTGTGAATGTATTTACACTCAAGACAGTGCCAACCACATAGCAAGCACTATATGTGTTGGCTACTATTGTTGTTACTAGAAGAGGCTATAAAATCATCCTCATTAAACAGTTTTGAAACTAGTCATATGACATGACAGCTTAAGCATTTGTCTATAAATAAACAATTAAGCTATATAATCTCTGAAGACCACATTCAGGTACAGAATTCTGTTATTAAATAAATATATATAATCATGAGGGATACACTTGTGATTTAGGGACCAATAAAATAGACTATAAAGGCTACACTGTACTTTCTGATCTCACAACTGAAATGTAAAAGCCTTTAAATACTGTGCTTCTGCCTAACTCTCTTTATGGAACGTTAAATGAAGGAAACAGAACACAGCACTGGATAGAATGTGGTCAAAGCGTCCTTTTCAGAGTGCGTGCTGGAATCACCAAGTCCTGCGACTCGTGAATAGAGGGAACTAAATTACGTTATTAAGCACTTACTAAAATTGCGAGGCTCGTGAAAATTGTCAAAGGTCCCATAGGAAGAACGTTTAAGCAACAGAAGAGTACCAGAAAGATGGATGTTCCTCAAAGGAACAATATTAAAGCCTCAAGAAAGGACTATACTGATATAGAAGAAAGATACTTAGAAAGAAGGAACTTAATTGGCTAAACCAAGTGCTGCATAATGACCCAGAACACAAATGGGAATTCAACGCAAAGTAGAAACTAGGCCAGCTTTCTAAAAGGAGCACAAAGAGTATTTATTTATTTAAATTTTTATTCTGTCTACTTCCAAAAAAAATCTGAAAGTTTGAGGAGTCTCTAAGTTACAAAGAAACAATAGTCATACCCAGGAGGAAAAAAAGCAAAACAGAAAAAGCGTTAAGTGAGCACTAAGTCACAGTGTGTAGGAAACACGGAATCCCTTTAATGAACAGGGGAGAAAATAACACTGAAGATTTACGGCCTCAATATGCACTGCTGGTTAAATAAAGTAGGGTTCTGAAACCCACAGCTGCTGGCAAATTTCCAGCAAGGCCCTCAGCAAAGGCCTCTGCCACCACTGCTAGGTGGAAGGGGCCCTTTTCTGTGCCTCAGGGAACGGGATCTGCGGTTCCCTAATTTACGGTACTTATTTTCCCCTAAGTCTTCTGCCAGCAATACACACATGTCAACCAGTAACTATTTATGGGTCAACTGCCCGCCATGTACTCAGCACACTTTTGGTGCTGTGTGGAGCCAAGCGAAATATAAAAAAGATCCTTGTCCACAGGGAGTTGGTGATGAAGTTGACCTAACACTGGGATGATAGAAAGTCCTCTTAAAAGGACTCAATGCACAAGAGACAAGAAGAAGGAAAGAAGAAAAGTGAAGGGAAAACCAGTGAGTGGCAAGGAAAGGACAGGGATGGGGCTGTAACCACAAGTCAGGTCCATCTCAACAGTCAAGGGCAAAGAGGTACAGAACTACAGAGAGAGGGAGAAACGCCAAGTCCAGACCATGAGGGGCACATGCCTGGCACGTACGCTGGAAATGACATCTGTGGACAGGCAGCTGGCGCTCACCAAGCATGGGAAAGACATCTCTAAGTAGTTGCCACCACTATGACGGACCCTGGGCTAGTCATGATGGGTCTCCAAAACACCCATGCAAGAGGAAGCAGGGGCACATGGCCAGATCATGAGAACTTATACCTGCTTTATGAGAAGGACACTCCTGAAACAGGAACAGCACAATTAAGACAGTTTCACCAGTGACTGGCAGGAAGGACCAATAAAGGAAAGAGCTTCGCACTGGGAAGAAATAACAGGCTTCCTCCATCTATCACAGAGCAAAGGCTGGAGCCCTCTGTCTGGACTTCCGTATTTCAAGATCCAGGAGTGGAGAGCCATTCTTTTTTTTTTTTTTTTTTTTTGAGTTGGAGTCTCACTCTGTCACCCAGACTGGAGTGCAGTGGCCGCTCCCGGCCACCGCAGCCTTGACCTGCTGGGCTCAGGCGATCCTTCCGCCTCAGCCTTCCAAGTAGCTGGAACTACAGGCGCGCGCTACCACACCCGGCTAATTTTTTGATTTATCGTAGGGATGAGGTCTCGCTTGCCCAGGCGGGTCTCGAACCCGCAGGCTCAGGCAATCCACTCACTTCAGCCTCCCAAAGGCACGGGATTACAGGCTGAGCCACCGAGCCCAGCTTGGAGAGCCATTCTAATTCTTGATCAGGGTCCCTGGTTCTGGCTCCACTAACAATTCTGTGCTCTGCTCTGAGCATACTTACCCCACGGTCTGAGATGTCTTTCTTTTGGTCTAGCTTGATGCAACCTTACCTACTTAAAATACTTTTTTATTATTGCTATTGATAATCCCTATCTTCTTAATAAAATCTCGTTTTCTATTTTGACGCTTGGGCTCTGTTGGACCCTGAGAGCTGGAAGGGACCTTGGAGAGCCCGTTCATCGCCTTCCCTGAGCAGGAGTTCATTACTTTATCTATCATGTACTCCTGTCGCATGACCATATGACCTCAGTCCAATCTCCTTCCTTTTTGAGGAAGGAAACTGAGGTCCTGAGAGGCTGGGTTGCTCTCTGATCCCAGTCTGCTTTAACCCCATGGCTACCTAGTGTCTTACAAACAACCAGAGTCAGGCGAAATAACAGGCACTCTCAACATAATTAGTGCAAAGATCACACATTCCGAGACAAGAAGTGGGGGATTTGCTACACACACAAAGGTGATTTAAAATGTACGGTATCTAAGGAATCAGCCAAGTTAAAAGAGAACCCTAGCAATTATTTCTGAGAATGCAAGGAGGATTGGTGAGGTTAGACAAGGGTGACTGTAGCTTTTAGTGGGCCTAGATTTCTCAAGTTCAAAAGCAGCTGTCATTTGGTCTCATCCTGAAGGCCTGAAAGGCAACAAGGCAGAATGTAAGGAATGCAGATTTTTTTTTGAATGCAGATACTACCCCTGGGCTCATTGGTAGTATCTTTCACATGTATTGTCATCACTGTTTCTAATCTATCGCTGTCATAATGATTCCTTCCCAAATGCTGTCTATTTTGGTTTTTATCTCCAAGATTTGGAGTGATAACCTGAATGGCCAGTTGTCCTAAGGTACATTCTGGTCTTGGGAAATCCAAGAAGCTGAAACAGCTCTGAAGAACTCCAGTGCTGAAGCCTCTGAAGGGACTGAATCTGGGGCTTTGGGGGGCTGTCTAGGGAGCCCTGCCGTAGAAACCAAGTAGGAATGACGCTGAGATAACAGCATTTTGCTCATGCCTGGATCTAGAGCTCATAGTCCCACTTATTCTCATTTTACAGATGAAGACTAAGGCTCAGAGGCGTCACTGCCTTGTTAAGGGTCACAGAGCTAGAATGCAGCAGAATTAGTACCTGAGCCCTGGCCTCAATTCCTAAGTCATGGTTTTTTCCTCTGTAACACAAAGGCCTCACTTGACACTAAGACTTCCACTTCTGTAGATAATTCTCCCCTTCCAGAGCTCAGCAGTCACTTGGAAGTGCCGCTGTCAAATCCTGGTCACTTAACATGAGCACCCAGTCTTACTCTGAAGGAACTGGTCAGTGAGCCAAACACATCCACTGCCTATTGGCTCAGGAGACCACATTCCTTTCAATTACCAATTCATACCTCATGGTAGAGTTAGCCATAAGGATATCCTACTCTCTCTTTTCATAGTCTACAAAATTAAACTAGAATACTGTTTATCAAATAATCACTAACAGTTACTGATATTTAAGTACCTTCCTAGGTTTCTAAATGCTTTTTATATATTATCTCATTTGATACCAACAACCCAGCGAGACAGTTAAGCCCAATTTACAAATAAGAACTTGACAGTGAGCCGGGCTCGGTGGCTCAGCCTGTAATCCCGCGCCTTTGGGAGGCTGAGGTGAGTGGATTGCCTGAGCCCGCGGGTTCGAGACCCGCCTGGCCAACTTGGCGAGACCTCATCTCTACAATAAATACCAAAAAATCAGCCGGGCGTGGTAGTGCGCGCCTGTAATTCCGGCTACTTGGAAGGCTGAGGCGGAAGGATCGCCGGAGCCCAGCAGGTCGAGGCTGCGGTGGCCGGAAGCGGCCACTGCACTCTAGTCTGGGTGACAGAGTGAGACTCCAACTCAAAA